>JAVGWX010000016.1:46045639-46230639 GCA_036924085.1 Ariolimax columbianus
AATCTCCACTACCAAACACCGAAAGGGCTTAAGTAGCAGAATATAGTCCAGAGAACGGAATGCGTTGTGTCGCAGTTTACAGCTTGATTGCGATATTTGCACCTTTCGGTTCAACATATCCGACTTCAGCAATTAGTTTTTGAGTACCGGGTTAGCATTCCCTCTTCGATCCCTTCTCCTTAGCCAGTCTGCCCTGCTGCAGACTGTTATCCAGGATCACTGCGTGGAGGTGTAGAAGGGTCTTGGCAGCTCTGGTTCGCTGGCCCTGGCGCTAGCAGTCAGCTATTGGTCGCTGACCACTGCAGCTCATGCGCTGCTCAGCATCTTGATCCCGCGGAGTATTTTAAACCAGTTAAAAAAACGTTAAGTTAAGTTGAGTTATGAACTTGCGTGACGTTTAGCGTCAACTAGGAAGTAGTTATTAGTAACTTGCACTTGTAGATAAATCCCGTATCTATTATTAGAGTAGAAAGATATGCCTATAGTAGAGATTGTAGTCGGGGATGAAGTGTTAGAAACTTCGTAATAATGTCTCAGTTTTTAAATTAGAAGGAGTACCCAATCGCCTTTCTCGAAGTTTTACTTTCGTTAACAGTGAGTCTTGTGCCAATTTGTTGCTGGGTAGGTTAGATAATGTCGATGCAGGTGAAGTTTCACAAGTAGGAGCTATAAAGACTGCCATTCCTGTTTCGTTACTGAAATATCTGAAGCTTTTCTTCAAAATGGATATGTGGAATCGATTACATGGAAACGAGCTTCTGAATGTTGGAAAGTACTTATAGACTTATCTTAACCTAACGTCTTTATACTGGTTTAGAAGACCCTGCAGAGTCTGTATACAACCAGTTACATTTACATTACCTTGCTTTAAAAGCTATGCACATCCAATTTATTCTTAAATGCATTAACTGTCCCTGCCTCCACTACCTCCCCTGGCAATGCATTCCAAGCAGACACCACTCTCTGACTAAAAAAATATTTCCTAATATCTAATCTGGACCTCTTTTTAGTCAGCTTGTAGCTATGCCCTCTTGTTATTGTGGGTGGCTGAATTTAAGAAAACAACTTGTTATAGTCTAATTGCTCCATTCCTCTGATCATCTTGTAAACCTGTATTAAGTCACCACCAATTCTTCTCTCTTCTAGACACGCGCAGACAAACTTAGGCACCTGTATACAGGCTCAGACTCATGTAGAAAGATTTAGACACATTTATACATTTTTAGACACATGTTGGCGGGGACGGCGTGGCCTAGTGATTAAGTGGCACGGCTCACAACCAGAAGGTGCTGGGTTCGATCCCCATCACAGCACCGGCCGTTACCCCGGGGAAGCAAACCCTTAGAAAATGCAGGAGGAAGCAGACCCTTACATAAAATGCATGCTGAAGTCGGATGCACTGGGCCGACAGGCGCAAAATAAAAACCACAGTGTAACGCATACAAGCCTTGGGGAATAGATAAATAAGGCGAACGCAAAAAAAAAAAAAAAAAAAAAAAAGACACATGTTGACAGGCTTAGACGTAATTAGACAGGTAGACAAGCCTAGAAGCAGATAGGAAAACCTAGAAACAGGTAGGGATGTCAAGAAACAGGTAGACGGGCCTAAACATTGGTAGACAGGCCTAGACACAGGTAAACAGGCCTAGACACACGTAGATACCACTAGGCATGGCAAGTCAGTGTGGTCCTTCCCTGTTCAATATCACAACATCAGACGATAGTCTTTGCAATTGCATTACCCCACCTTCTCCATTCAAATGTGTCTAGTACAGTGGACCTACTCTTTGATCCCCGAAACCCACATTGATAGCAAACAGGCTGGTATATTAGTCATTGATAATCATCAATCTTCTAGAATACGATTCAGATTCCTGTGGAGTACAGGTATTCACTAAATACACGTCAAGTCCGCATGCCCTGAGCCATTCACTTTATCTCGGTTCACCTCTTCACTGCTTCGTTACGTCTCTCGCGTCCTCTACTTAACTTAACTTAACGTCTTTATACTGATTTAGAAGACTGTTAATTATGTTTACAATCAGTTTCTTTTACATTCACTTGATCTAAAAATGCATGTGTGCATCCAATCTAGTTTTGAATGTATTAATTGACCCTGCGTGTGTTTTGATCTTCGTTTACCTGTTTAGCGCTGTAGACCACAGAGTTGAGAACGTCTTGTAACGCTACAATCATTAATAAATACTTTGCGAGAAGACAGCTGAACAATCGAACGCTGGACCTTCTTCAGTAACTATGCCATGTCTGGGCTGGCTTTCCCTTGGGCGTGTCCGACTTAAATTGTAGTACACATTTTGTTCAAGCGGTGCCACAAGCCTCTTGCCCACTCCAATTGAGATAAGACAGATGGTCTTGCCAGTAAGTGCGCTTCCTGGGTTGGGGAGATAAGAAATTTTGGGAGGATAAAAATTGCCTCAGCCAGCAGACTGGGCCAGATAACCGGAGACGCCTTTTATTATCGACACGATAGTTGTGAGTGACAGTTCCTAGCAAACATCCGCCTGATCCACTAGTGTCCAGCGGTTTCCAAACATTTCCAAATGTCATACATGTGTTATTAACCTGTACGAGATTGAAAGACATCTCTTTCTGTTTTAATTTTGGTATAAAGTACTGGGTTTGCTTCTAGGTATATAATCACTCCAGTTTACTTTTCAACTCTAACGGAGCACCCTCGACTTTTCGACTCTAACGGAACACCCTCGACTTTTCAACTCTAACGGAACACCCATCGACTTTTCTCAGAACCCCTATTGACATCTTTTGAACCCCACATCAACCTCTTGTGAAAACTATATCAACCCCTTGCCAAACTTCTATCGCCTCACTCGGAACTGCTAACGACCTTTCGTGTAACTCCTATCGACTTCTCGCGTAACTCGTATCGACCTCTCCTGTAACTGCTAGCGACTTCTCGCGTAACTCCTATCGAACTGTCATGGAACACCCATGACTTATCGCGTAACTCCTATCGACCTCTCGCTTAACTCCTATCGACCTCTCCTGGAACTGCTTGCGACCTCTCCTTTAACACAAGTACTGCGCATAACAGTGGTTGAGAAACCCTCTACTGGTGTCCTATGTTTGAAAGAAAACCTGGTCACTAGAAAAGTAGGCGAGGGTCCGTTAAATGAGAGCTTCAAATAACCAGCACTCGTGAAGTTAATGACGTGTCCCTTTTCACAACAAAGCCTGGAATTGTGGCTACTGTAGATGATTAACTAACAAGCTACGTGGCATGTACTTAGGGAGCAGAGTTGTGCACTGGAACCAGGTTTTCGGGGCACGCCCTGAGCAAATATTTCTTTGTTTGTTAAGTGGGCAGAAATGTGTTACATTCAACAGGCAATTTCCTTCTTCAGAATCTAAGATTACTCAAGTCTGGTATCGCGATTATGTGTGTGAGTGTGTGTCAAATATTATTTGTGTTTGTGATATAGTAACGTTTTGGTGAGTATGTATAATATATGTATGTGTGTGTATGTGTATGATACACTGTGTGTA
Source organism: Ariolimax columbianus (assembly GCA_036924085.1). NCBI lineage: Eukaryota > Metazoa > Mollusca > Gastropoda > Stylommatophora > Arionidae > Ariolimax > Ariolimax columbianus. The sequence continues at coordinate 46,049,165 of JAVGWX010000016.1, forward strand.
GGTGGTTGCTGGTTTTGCTATGGATGCAGCGGTACTCGTGCTCTTGTCCTTCCGCACAATGCAACGTAACGGTCGTTGCGTACGTTTGTGAGTTACTGATTAGTTCCATATAAAGCGTTTCGCGTAAAGTGTTCCATTTTAAGTGTTCCATACACAATATTGTCTTTATATAACGCAGATGAAGAAGAAGGGCATCTTTATCGTATAGATCTGCGTCCCAAAGATATAACGAGAAACGGGTTGATGTGCTTGTGGACCCAGCTGACCTCTGGAGTAAGTTGAGGTTGTTATGTTGGACATGCTCAGTTGTAACCAGAAATGAGTTCACTGATTTTGTCTCCTTGGGGGTTGACTGATACAGTCATCACAATTCAAGCATGACTTATATCTATTTATAGTTGTCTCCTGTTGTTTCCGGTGGCTTATTTATTCAGCCATGCAAATGTGTGCATGTGTGTTGCATAGCACGTGTGTATGTGGGTATTATAGAGTGTGTGCACTGCATAAAGTGCGTGTGTGTGTTAAACAACATGTGTGTATGTGTGTAAGTGGGTATTATAGCTTGTGTGCACTACATAAAGTGCGTGTGTATGTGGGAATGTGTGTATGTGTGTTTGTAGGTATGTGTGGATGTGAGTGTTTATGTAATAGAGTTAATACGACTGCGTGCTTGAAAGCTGTAATCATTGCTCCCCATCGCAAGCGAAGATGGCGTCAGTTTCAAACTTTTGCTGGGAGACATGAGCTCACATGACTGTAGAGTCTTATCTCAGCAAATCGGACTCTACTGCACGTGGGACACTCATGTATCAGCGAACTGAGAACCTTGTGTTCTGAGCGGGTGCCAGGTGGGATGGTTCCGTGCAAGCGTCTCTCTTTCTGGATGTGACATCGATGTTGCAACTATTCAGAGGCGTTTCGGAAGAGACTGTGATGTGTCTTCTGCTCACTCTACTCCCCCCCTCCCCCCAAAGCCTTGTCTTAGCTGACCATACAGCAGCTGCTTGGGATGCCTGCGACGAACACGTCCCGTTCCCAGAAACTAGGCTCGCTGTAGAAACGCATGAGTGCATAAAAAAGTAAAATAAGTGTTTCAATCCCTGATTTCCTTTCCCTCTAATGAGGTCACAACCCCTAAAGCGCCACCTACATGTAGACTATTTTGTAGTGCGAGAAGGGGGTTTTGGGAAGGGGGCGGGGGAGGACGCGAAAATAGATGAGGAATATGGTTTTTCATTAATAAGGTCTAGAGGGGTTTACATTACGACTGTTTAGAATTGCAACTTTCTATACGTTATGAAAATGTTGAACATTAGCAAAAATGGTTTACTAAAAATACATACGTTTAAGTATGATTGAGGATTGATTGATTGATTGATTGAGTGATTCATCTTTCTGCTCCAAGTGATGAATAGGGCCACTACTGCAGCTGGCCCGTTTATATTTAGCACGCCGTGCCCGGGCACATTCAGTAGATGGCGCATAGCAATGGTGGTTTGACATGATGAGGTTGGGCAGCCGAGACGTTAGTCCGTTCAGGCATTTCAGACAGGCCAGGACGTCGAAACAGGCCCTGGCAAAAGAAGGTGCAAGACTACAACAAACAGATACTAGTATGACGTACGAAGAGTCAAAACGGCTTATTAAAGCCAGATACATGACCAAATGGGAAACCGAACATACTGGCTACACCAAAAACGATGCATATTACCAGCTGAACAGAAGAGAGCAGGTCGTTGTCTTCAGACTTCGCACTGGCCACAATAGACTGAGATACCACCTATTCAACAAATTGAAGATAGGTGGAACCGACGAATGCCCGTGTGGTACCGGGAAAATGACCGCTGAACATCTGCTGCAGAACTGCCCGACATACGAGGATCAGAGAGAGCAGATGTGGCCATCACCAGTGGAACCACAAGACAAGCTCTACGGCAGTGTCGACAGCCTCAGGATGACCGCCGCTTTTTTCGAAAAAATAATGGTTACTGTCTGACTGCGTACGAAGAAGAAGAAGAAGAAACAGGCCCAGGCACAATATATTGACTAGGACGTCGTGTCGGGGCCAGGCACAACATACTGACCAGGATGTCGCGTCGGGGCCAGGCACAACATACTGACCAGGACGTCGCGTCGGGGCCAGGCACAACATACTGACCAGGACGTCGCTTCGGGGCCAGGCACAACATACTGACCAGGACGTCGCATCAGGGGCAGGCATAACATACTGACCAGGACGTCGCGTCATTATCATGCACAATATACTGACCAAGACCAAATCTATCTTCCGTCTTGTGTCCCCGGAAACGTTCTGTTTTAAAGGCTGTCTGGCTAATTAAATGTGGATCGATGTGATTCCCGTAGTAGTTTGCGTCACGCACATGAAGTCAAGCATAGCACAACATCTTGGAGGACCTGGTCCACCTTCATCAGCACGCTCGAGATGTAAGAAAAGCTACTGCAACTTGCCACCTAACGACCTTTCCAATAAGCCGGAGAGGATTAGGTGAGTGTTGATTGGTTACGCTTGAATGTAACTGATTGGTTTGGGGTCGCAACAGATTGCTAAGAGAAGTGGTGATTGGTTACGCTTGAATGTAACTGATTGGTTTGAGGTCGCAACAGATTGCTAAGAGAAGTGGTGATTGGTTACGCTTGAATGTAACTGATTGGTTTGAGGTCGCTACAGATTGCTCCGAGAAGTGGTGATTGGTTACGCTTGAATGTAACTGATTGGTTTGGGGTCGCAACAGATTGCTAAGAGAAGTGGTGAATAGGTTTTGGATGAATGTACGTTAATTGGTTTGAGTTAGATACGTTACATATATCATCATCATGTAGCATGTCCATTGCAGAACGTCGCTGTGTTGACAGCCAATCTGTAAGACATTCGATCCCTGGTCAACTGCCCCACCTCTGGAACTGTCAACCCCAGAGCATCTGTAATGTCCCCTCGTCTATCTTCTGCTTGGTCTGCCTCAGCTATTTTTAAAATCATCTACTCATTTTTGGCATTCGCAAACAACAACAACTACAACAACCTGGGTCGTTTATAGATTTTGTTCTTCTCTGCGTTGTTTAATCCACAAGATCGTTTGTTCCAGACCCTCAGTGCTCTCCAACAGGACGACTGTATCATCTGCAGATCTTAGTTCTGGTATTTCATTCCTGCCAACAGTGACCAGATCAAACTGTTCATACTCTTGGTCATTCTTGACCTTGCTCATCATGTTTTAATTTATGTTATGTTTTTTTATGTACCCGTGTGGTACTCCCTAATACCCCTCAAACCAGTGCTTTGTCTCTCCAGGAAAGAACATGCCACATTTAGAGACACGCACATAAAGAGAGAGAGAGAGAGAGAGAGAGAGCGGTGTCCGATACTAGCAGGTGGTGGTCTAAGATGCAGTCAGCACCTGGTAGTGTTTTTGAAGATGCTACTCCTGAAGTCCATCTTTGTTGCACCAGAACATAGTCTATTAGATTCCTACAGTTCCCATCAGATGAATCCCATGTGTGGAGTCGTCTAGCGGATGCTTAAAGAGTGTGTTTGTGATGGAGCGATTATTGTCTATTACATGAATGTATCTCTTCTTCATGTCTATGCCCCAACCCAAACGGTCCTGGTACTCCATCTACTTCCTCTGCTCTTTCCCGTTTTTACGTTGAAATCCCCCTCGGAAATCCCGATGTCTACTTTTTTTCTTTTCTGGATGGTCTCTTGTAAATCATTATAGGACCTATCTATTACAACATCCTCTTTGGTTAATGTCGTCGTGTACACCTGTATTAACGTAATGTTTCTGCTTTTCCCTATCAACCTGATTGTAAGAATACGACGTTGATAGTGTTGTAACCGAGCCATGACACAGATGACATTGGTTGGTGTTCTAGCCCAGCCATGATACAGATGACATTGGATGGTGTTGTGCCGAGCCATGACACAGATGACATTGGATGGTGTTCTAACCGAGCCATGACACAGATGACATTGGTTTGTGTTCTAGCCGAGCCATGACACAGATGACATTGGTTGGTGTTCTAGCCCAGCCATGACACAGATGACATTGGGTGGTGTTCTAGCCCAGCCATGACACATATGACATTGGATGGTGTTCTAGCCGAGCCATGACACAGATGACATTGGTTGGTGTTCTAGTCGAGCCATGACACAGATGACATTTGCGATAGGGGGAAACTTACTCTACCATATCCGCTCTTTTCTCTCTCTCTGAAAGTATAAGACTGCCACCTGTTTGGATGTTGAAGTGGCCTAGATCTGCCTATGTGTGCTACGAGACTCCCAGTATGTCTACTTTAGTCATTTCCATTTCTCTTTGAAGCCTGAGAAGTTGCATAAGTACACGCTCCGTGTGTTCCAAGCTCCAATTCTGAACTTCCTATGTAGACCTGGCTACTAAGATTCTAATGCATGTCAGAAGTCATTAAAAAAAAACGAGAGTTCGATCCCCTATCTCCAAGGGAGCTAAGTCAATGACATCACTTCCGGTGCAAGGTATTGACCAAAACCTAACTCATGTCCACAATCCGTACCTGAAACATGACGTGTTAGAACAAGTTGGTCAATAAGGTAGGGATTCTCACTGTAGTCTGAGTAGTGGTGAGCTTGCTGAGAAGCCTGGCATTACACTACAGCCAGGACGGTCCAGGCATAACCCATCTTCAGTATGCCATGGAGTATGACATTCTTCCAGAAAACATTGGTCAAGGTCAAAGAAGTCGGTAATAGGATCTAGAAACAACTGCACATTCCCTAACTACAAACACTCCAGTCTATTATGTTGCTTATATGTATATATATAGTATTAGTCTTAATCGACCTGAACTTCTACAGGGGTGGATGTCCCTGTCGGGTCCCACCTCTGGTGGGAACTGGATGTAGTCGGACGGAGGATTTCTTGCTTAGCGGGCTAGGCTCGAGCAGCTTATTACTCCGCTGCGCTGGAACTGATGTGCGAGTCCATCTTAATAGACTCAAACACTAGAGCAAAGTCGACTCAAAGCCTGTTCGGGGCCATCTATGCTGCTCTTAACAAAACACATAACCATGGCCGGTGTTATGCCATGTCACACAGTTGGTCGCCTCATACGACATGCTCTCTGTGAGGCTATTCTTAGTGGGGGCTAGGCATACACAAAGACCCCGGCGGACCATTCAGGATATATATATGTAAAGTTGGCTTTCTTTAAGAAATATTACGGATTTCAACAAAGAAACGATTCTCCTGTCAGGGCAGCAAGAAAGATGGTCAAGTCACAGCTTAAGGTAACATATATGTTGATGTAGTGTTGATGTAGTGTTGATGTGGTATTGATGTGAGTTTGATGTAGTATTGACCTAGTGTTGATATATTATTGATAGAGTGTAGATCTACCGAAGACGGATGTGTCGGACCGAAAGGTGCAAATATTGTAGTCAAGCTGTAAACTAGCGACACAACGCATTCCGTTCTCCAGACTACATCCCGCTACTTGCAAAGCCTTGTTCAGGACTTGGTAGTAGGAGATTGAGAACGAATACAGAAGAAGAAGAAGAAGAAGAAGAGAGTGTAGATATAACGCTGATAGAGTGTCGAAGTACTGTTGATAGAGTGTTGATAGAGTGTTGATATAGTATTGATAGAGAGTGGATGTAGTGTTGATATAGTTTTGATATAGTGTTGATGTCATTTTGATGGAGCGTTAAAGTAATGATAATGCATTTGTTGACAGAGTGTTTATGTAAGATTGATAAAGTGTTCGAGTAATGTTAATATATTTGTTTACAGAGTGTTGGTGAAGTGTAAAGCCCTAAACACCACAAATAGCTAGCACCTAAATCTAAATTCCCATGGCGCATGAAACAAGCACTTGGCACTCAACATGACTCTATTCTGAGACAACCTCCTAACTAAAACAAATGACAATATCATAGAAGTACTAACAAAAGTAAAAAAAATAATGATAATATGACAATACAATTTAATGAAAACAATAAAGTAATGTTTCAATAATTTTAAGTTTGCTTCCGACTCTCATTCGTGAAGGATATACAATGGGAGACAACTATACATTACATTGAGTTTGGGCATGCAAGAAATAGGTAACTTACAAGGGATATGTCACAACAAACAAGCCAGAAAACTGTCCTGGATAGAACTGCTCGCTTGATTTTCTCGCTCGTTCTCTCAAATCTGGAATCAGCTCGTCAGCCGAGCTGCAGGTTTTTATAAAGCCAGCCTGGTGTCCTCGTGGCTCATTCGTCTACGCCCCGTCATGTGGTTGCATTAAGTCCTCCTGGCCTAGCTACATTTACAACTTGCAGCCAATTTGTTGTTGCAAATGGGAGGCAACTATGTCTGTTTGTCTTACAATAGTTGCTGCTCACGCCAGTCTGAGAACTGCTCATTTATTCGTCTCCTTGTTGGTTATAACAAAGAACTGCATCAAACTCTTTACAAAAATTATACAACAAAACGCTTGATCCACTCTAATAAACTTGGTTATATGTAGTAATGTATTTATCGCGATATGTTTTCTAACTCCATGCAAAACCCTCTTTAGTCATCTTCAGTGACTTGCACGACGCTCCATTGTTCGTATTTTGACCACTACCGTTAGCGCCCGCAAACTAAACACATAACCGATCCTTACTAGAACATTGTTCTATCTTTCTTTATAATCATTAAGAGTCTTCGTGAGATGCAGTAGCAGTGTCCAGCCAGTAGACAACCAGTCACACTTCTACCTGGCCTTGAGTGTAGGGTATGCAGCAGTGTCAAGGTAGTTGACAACCACTCGCCCCTCTACCTGACCTGGAGTGAAGGGTATGCAGCAGTGTCCAGCCAGTAGACAACCACTCGCCCCTCTACCTGACCTGGAGGGTAGGGTATGCAGCAGTGTCCAGCCAGTAGACAACCACTCGCCCCTCTACCTGACCTGGAGTGTAGGGTATGCAGCAGTGTCCAGCCAGTAGACAACCACTCGCCACTCTACCTGACCTGGAGTGTAGGGTATGCAGCAGTGTCCAGGTAGGAGACAACCACTCGCACCTCTACCTGGCCTGGAGGGTAGGGTATGCATCAGTGTCCAGCCAGTAGACAACCAGCCACACCTCTACCTGGCCTGGAGTGAAGAGTATGCAGCAGTGTCATCAGACGTGTGCTCCGAACTCTTCATATCTGGTCCAGAATGACAGGCCCCAAGGAAGATCAGGCAGCAAGGACGGGAACTGGGCACCGTCACTGTTAACTGAAACCGTGAGCTGAGAAGGTTCTAACACCTCATTCCTGATGGTTAATGAGAAACTCAAAAAGTTAACATGCAGTGAAACAGTATAACAGTAAAAGACTAAAGACGTGTCTGTAAATATAGGTCTTTATCAAGATCAAGACGATCATAATTCAGAAAACGAAAGATAAAAGAAAGATAAAAGTGGCACGTCTGTAGAAACTGGTCACCCACAACAGTAGGGCAATTCCTAAAGTTGATGAGTAAACAAGGATCCACTAGGACACGGGTTAGGACATGGGTTAAGACATGGGTTAGGACACACAACTAGGACATGGGTTAGGACATGGATTAGGACATAGGTTAGGACAAAAGTAGAACATGGGCTACAACACAAGTTAGGACATGGGCTACATCACGAGGTAGGACACAGGCTAGGGCATGGGCTACAACACAAGTTAGGACATATGCTACAACACAAGTTAGGACATGTGCTACAACACAAGTTAGGACATGGGCTACAGCACAAACTAGGACATGGGCTACAACACAAGCTAGGACATAGGCTACAACACAAGTTAGGACATGGGCTACAACACAAGTTAGGACATGGGCTACAACACAAGTTAGGACATGGGCTACAACACAAGCTAGGACATGGGCTACAACACAAGCTATGACATGGACTACAACACGAGGTAGGACATAGGCTAGGACTTGAGCTACAACACAAGCTAGGACATGGGCTGCAACACAAGTTAGGACATGGGTTACCACACGAGGTAGGACATAGACTAGGACATGAGGTACAACACAAGATAGGACATGGGCTATAACACAATTTCGGACGTGGGCTACAACACAAGTTAGGACATGGGCTGCAACACAAGTTAGGACATGAGCTACAACACACATTAGGACATGGGCTACAACACAAACAAGGACATGGGTGGGCTACAACACAAGTTAGGACATGGGCTACAACATAAACTATGACATGGGCTACAACACAAGTTAAGATATGGGCTACAACACAAGTTAGGACATGGGCTACAACACAAGTTAGGACATATGCTACAACACAAGTTAGGACATGTGCTACAACACAAGTTAGGACATGGGCTACAGCACAAACTAGGACATGGGCTACAACACAAGCTAGGACATAGGCTACAACACAAGTTAGGACATGGGCTACAACACAAGTTAGGACATGGGCTACAACACAAGTTAGGACATGGGCTACAACACAAGCTAGGACATGGGCTACAACACAAGCTATGACATGGACTACAACACGAGGTAGGACATAGGCTAGGACTTGAGCTACAACACAAGCTAGGACATGGGCTGCAACACAAGTTAGGACATGGGTTACCACACGAGGTAGGACATAGACTAGGACATGAGGTACAACACAAGATAGGACATGGGCTATAACACAATTTCGGACGTGGGCTACAACACAAGTTAGGACATGGGCTGCAACACAAGTTAGGACATGAGCTACAACACACATTAGGACATGGGCTACAACACAAACAAGGACATGGGTGGGCTACAACACAAGTTAGGACATGGGCTACAACATAAACTATGACATGGGCTACAACACAAGTTAAGATATGGGCTACAACACAAGTTAGGACATGGGCTACAACACAAGTTAGGACATATGCTACAACACAAGTTAGGACATGTGCTACAACACAAGTTAGGACATGGGCTACAGCACAAACTAGGACATGGGCTACAACACAAGCTAGGACATAGGCTACAACACAAGTTAGGACATGGGCTACAACACAAGTTAGGACATGGGCTACAACACAAGTTAGGACATGGGCTACAACACAAGCTAGGACATGGGCTACAACACAAGCTATGACATGGACTACAACACGAGGTAGGACATAGACTAGGACATGAGGTACAACACAAGATAGGACATGGGCTATAACACAATTTCGGACGTGGGCTACAACACAAGTTAGGACATGGGCTGCAACACAAGTTAGGACATGAGCTACAACACACATTAGGACATGGGCTACAACACAAACAAGGACATGGGTGGGCTACAACACAAGTTAGGACATGGGCTACAACATAAACTATGACATGGGCTACAACACAAGTTAAGATATGGGCTACAACACAAGTTAGGACATGGGCTACAACACAAGTTAGGACATGGGCTGCAACACAAGTTAGGACATGGGCTATAACACAAGTTAGGAGACAGGCTAGGACATGTGCTAGGACACGGGCTATACTTCACATTAGGACATGGGCTGCAACACAAGCTAGGACACGGGCTGCAACACAGGTTAGGACACAGATTAGAACTCAGGGTAGGACATAACTCCCTTGACAAATGGGACACGGGTTTAAAGTAACAGTACAGTCCTCGTATTTTTATACCACTGAAAAAAACGGAGCCTGCACACTGATTGATGACTACAGGACTGGTTGATCAGTCCTGAGACTGGTTGTAAGGTTGTCTGAGTATGTCTCTCCATTTGACCATATCCTCTGGTTGATCAGTCCTGAGACTGGCTGTAAGGTTGTCTGAGTATGTCTCTCCATTTGACCATATCCTCTGGTTGATCAGTCCTGAGACTGGTTGTAAGGTTGTCTGAGTATGTCTCTCCATTTGACCATATCCTCTGGTTGATCAGTCCTGAGACTGGTTGTAAGGTTGTCTGAGCATGTCTCTCCATTTGACCATATCCTCTGGTTGATCAGTCCTGAGACTGGTTGGAAGGTTGTCTGAGTATGTCTCTCCATTTGACCATATCCTCTGGTTGATCAGTCCTGAGACTGGTTGTAAGATTGTCTGAGTATGTCTCTCCATTTGACCATATCCTCTGGTTGATCAGTCCTGAGACTGGTTGTAAGGTTGTCTGAGTATGTCTCTCCACTTGACCCTATCCTCTGGTTGATCAGTCCTGAGACTGGTTGTAAGGTTGTCTGAGCATGTCTCTCCATTTGACCATATCCTCTGGTTGATCAGTCCTGAGACTGGTTGTAAGGTTGTCTGAGTATGTCTCTCCATTTGACCATATCCTCTGGTTGATCAGTCCTGAGACTGGTTGTAAGGTTGTCTGAGCATGCCTCTCCATTTGACCATATCCTCTGGTTGATCAGTCCTGAGACTGGTTGTAAGATTGTCTGAGTATGTCTCTCCATTTGACCATATCCTCTGGTTGATCAGTCCTGAGACTGGTTGTAAGATTGTCTGAGTATGTCTCTCCATTTGACCATATCCTCTGGTTGATCAGTCCTGAGACTGGTTGTAAGGTTGTCTGAGTATGTCTCTCCATTTGACCATATCCTCTGGTTGATCAGTCCTGAGACTGGTTGTAAGATTGTCTGAGTATGTCTCTCCATTTGACCATATCCTCTGGTTGATTAGTCCTGAGACTGGTTGTAAGGTTGTCTGAGTATGTCTCTCCATTTGACCATATCCTCTGGTTGATCAGTCCTGAGAATTGTTCCATTGTACCATAAGTTCGTACTTTAATGTCCCTCCATGCCTGAGATATAAAAGTGAGTTTTGGTCGCACCAGTCCTCTCCTCCCTTGAATCTTGCCCTCTAGTATCTTCTGTACAAGACTTCCATGTCTCATATTGTGACCCAGCCAACTCAACCAACGTTTTTGTACCATGTGCAATATTTGTCTTTATGCGTCCACATCATTGAGCACATTGTCATTGGATCTTCTTTCTGGCCAACTCAATCTTTCCATTGTACGGTAGCACCCCATTGTCCACACTTCCAAGCCCTTTTGATTCTTCTTCTCTAAAGTCCATGTTTCAGGCCCATACGGTGCGATTGGCCATATAAGAGTAGCGATTATTCTTTTCCTCAGTTCTATTCCGATATTTTCTGAGGTTAGAAATTTCTGTTTTTCTCTCAAGCCCCGTTTTCTTTGCCAGCGCATTATGTACCTTCATTGTTGTCTTATTGCGAGCATCTTCTGTTATGGTTTCCCCTAAATATGTAAACTTTTGTGCTCGTTCGATTATTTCTACATTTATTATCAAATTTTATTTGTCTTTGTTGCTTTGTTATTACCAAAGTCTTTATCCGTGATGTGTTTATTCTAATGCCAAAATCTTTGACTGTGCCATTATTTTATTCAAATAACCTTTGCTGGTCCTCTCTCTGTCGCTTGGTTACCGCCAAATTTGATTTCATTAGCATTCATACCATTAACTTTGACACCCTTTCTACAATTGTACACCAGAATAGAGCTAACTGTAACGGTAGATAAAACCCGTACCAATGTCGTGAAATGCTTGTGCACTACTATTGTTTTAGATAGAAAGCCTCCGTAGGCTAAACACTTCAGAGGCTTTTGCGGATCTAGTCATGAAGAAGCAGACGCTTACAGCTGAGAGAGCTTGCATTTTAGATTTGAAACCTCAAAGTGAATATTTTGGATATGGATAGATGGTGGACGTACTGAAGTCAATCATTGACCTCCTGTTGTGGGATTGGATGAGAATTCAATCGATGAATTAACAATCATGAGCATACACGATTCAGCAATGAGATATAAACGTTATATATTTTTTCGTTTCTTTATGTGCGTTTATATTTGTGTGACTGTGGTTTCACTTTTTGTTTACTCGGTAGGCGAAAAGGAATGGGCTGAGACCCGAGTAGAACTTATGTTGTAAACAGCGCGTGGTGCTACTATGTCTATTGTTTGTGAAAGTTTAATAGTTTTTTGTGGGTGTTTCTTTTTGGTTATTCGGTTGTCGGATCATTGGTCTGCGAGTCTATGGCCTTAGACAGCCGAAGGCTATCCTCCATGGGTTCTTCATCCGATGTTTATCTCACGCGGCTTGCTATGTTCGTGGGAAGCTAGGTGGCCGACTGGATAGGAACTACGGTATGTTTCAAAAATGTTGTCCAGGCAGCGCCTTACTGCCTGCCTCAATGCCAAAAGTTTTTTTTCGTGTCCAGCATGCAGACGGGATGTTTGAGTATGTCGTTTATCTCTGCCCACCCTGAGAGGTGAGCACATTAGCCCTCTGCTGCAGCACCCCCCCCCCTGAGAGATGAACCCATTAGCCCTCTGCTGTATCACACCTCCCCCTGAGAGGTGAGCCCATTAGGCCTCTGCTGCAGCACCCCTCCCCCTGAGAGGTGAGCCCATTAGCCCTCTGCTGTATCACACCTCCCCCACCACCACCATCCGGAGAGGTGAGTTCTTACACCTCTCTTGTAGCGATCCCCATTGCGAGGCGAGCCCTTCACCTCCCTACTGTAGCACCTGCCCCTCGCCCAGAGAGGCGACCACCGTGCCCATCTACTGTAGCGATCCCCGTTGAGAGGCTAGCACCTTACCCCTCTGCATGGAACGGCCTTGAAAAAGTACATATGTACCTACCTATACCTTAGTCTGGGAACAAGCATATGATCATTTATTCAACCGTCCTCCTTCTCAACCCCCCCCCCCCTTTCCCCTCATCCTGAGTTGCGCCCACTAGACTCCACCTGCACTGACCTACTTTACACTGCTCCTCTCTAGATATCCCTTTACCTCTTCATTCCTTTTCCTCTGGGTTCAAATCCCGCATAGGTACGGCTGGCTATATTTCAGGATTTCATTATGAGGCTGTGCCCTATCTATCTTGCTTCCCTTTCTCACCCCATGTTCTCGTTAGTTCCTGTTTGCGACAACCAAGTATGAACAAAGGCTTCATGCACAATAACGTGTAATAATCCTTAGGATTAAGATTCAATCAAATATTTTATTGGACTAGGAAAAAAGAAATAGAAAAATCTCTCATATAATCGATTTCATTGCTCCTGGTGGTCCCCATATGTGCAGTCCCTCCCCCCTCTCAACCCACCCACCCTCCTCTCCCCCGACCCCCTTTCATCAACTGAAAGTGCCGACGACATAGCACAAATTCCGAAGCTTCCCCAGCGGTTCATAAATATTTCCGTGACTTTTCTGGTACCCATTTACTGCTGCGTCAACAGGGAGACTTACGAACAACACAGACAGCACATTAGAACACATTTAAACAGAATGATCTACTGAAAAAAGAAAATGTTATACTTTTAAATATACATTGCAGACAGACAGGCAAAAAAGTCTATCAGTGATACCAAACTAAGAATCTGGTGCCCAAGTCACTCCATACCCAAACGGTACTACTCTACTACCAGCTATAACAACAGACCACCTTACCAGCTATAACAACAAACCATCTTACCAGCTATAACAAACCATCTTACCAGCTATAACAACAAACCACCTTACCAGCTATAACAACAAACCACCTTACCAGCTATAACAACAAACCATCTTACCAGCTATAACAACAGACCACCTTACCAGCTATAACAACAAACCATCTTACCAGCTATAACAAACCATCTTACCAGCTATAACAACAAACCACCTTACCAGCTATAACAACAAACCACCTTACCAGCTATAACAACAAACCATCTTACCAGCTATAACAAACTATCTTACCAGCTATAACAACAAACCATCTTACCAGCTATAACAAACTATCTTACCAGCTATAAGAACAAACCGCCTTAACTAGCTATAACAACAAACCACCTTACCAGCTATAACAAACCATCTTTCCAGCTATAACAAACCACCTTACCAGCTATAACAACAAACAATCTTACCAGCTATAACAAACTATCTTACCAGCTATAACAACAAACCACCTTACCAGCTATAACAACAAACCACCTTACCAGCTATAACAAACCACCTTACCAGCTATAACAACAAACCATCTTACCAGCTATAACAACAAACCATCTGACCAGCTATAACAACAAACCACCTTATCAGCTATAACAATAAACCACCTTACCAGCTATAACAAACCACCTTACCAGCTATAACAACAAACCACCTTACCAGCTATAACAACAAACCACCTTACCAGCTATAACAACAACCCATCTTACCAGCCATAACAACAAACCATCTTACCAGCTATAACAACAAACCACCTTACCAGCTATAACAAACCATCTTACCAGCTAAAACAAAAAACCACCTTACCAGCCATAACACCAAATCACCTTACCAGCTATAACAACAAACCACCTTACCAGCCATAACAACAAACCATCTTACCAGCTATAACAACAAACCACCTTACCAGCTATAACAACAAACCACCTTACCAGCTATAACAACAAACCACCTTACCAGCTATAACAACAAACCACCTTACCAGCTGTAACAACAAACCACCTTACCAGCTATAACAACAAACCACCTTACCAGCTGTAACAACAAACCACCTTACCAGCTATAATAACAAACCACCTTACCAGCTGTAACAACAAACCACCTTACCAGCTGCAACAACAAACCACCTTACCAGCTATAACAACATACCACCTTACCAGCTATACCACCACATCGGCTGGAAAAGGCTGCAGTGAGCTCCCTTACTGATGTAGTTGTTCACCACCTCAGAGCTGAAGAGAAGAAGAGGGATGTAAGAGGAGAAAGAGGAACGAACTGTATGAGAGAGTGAAACAGACGTGTAAAGAGAAAGAACGAAGAAGAGAGAGATGATGTCTGGAAATAATAACAAAATTAATGTTATAAGTAAAAATAGGATGAACTAATGCAGTTGATAACAGAAGTCAGTACCCGACCTAATAACTCCAGACAACAATCTGTGACTTGGGCAAACAGATCTAGAAGTGACGCTCTATAGGGGAAGTCACTCCAAGAACTCCCCATCATCCTTTCACAATATGACCCAAGAAAGATCCGAAAGCAGGTTCTCGTGTTAAGTTAGCGGACACCGCATGTCCTTTTTCTCCAAGGAAATAAAATGGCGCATGCAGCTACCCAGCTTGCATCGAGACTGTACGCACCTGTGCTCTTCCAGTAGTCTATATATTGCCTGCTCCTGGTTTACCTTTCCGCGTCAGGTGTATAAGTGACATCTGGACAGCGCCTTAGTGTGCGCTTCGTATAAGGTGGAACTGGCTGCTTAGGATATTCCCTCAATCCATCTTGTACGGGGTTGGCTTCTAGCTCTGGTACCGCTGTGTTTAAGTGTTAGAGCCATCTGTGGGACGCTGCTGTGTTGCTGTCGCTATATGTGGCCAAACTACTGAATTTGCTGTTTTCTAAGGAAGTCTAGCACTGGCTTAGTGCTCATCTGTTTCCTGATCTCATCGTTTCTAATTCTGTCCCATCTTGTCACATTAAGCATTCGCCTCAGGCATTTCATTTTTAGTTGTATCTATTTTACTCTTATCTGTTGCTGTCAGTGTCCAAGTTTGACACTGGTAGTATAGTGTAGACGTGAAAATTGTGTTGAACATGACTCTTTTTATGCTAATCTTTTTGTTCTTCAGTATTGTTGACGTCTGGCCAATGATTTGACTCGCTTTGGTGCGTCTTTGATGGATTTGTTGTTGCATTCTTCCATTAG
This sequence comes from Ariolimax columbianus, assembly GCA_036924085.1. NCBI lineage: Eukaryota > Metazoa > Mollusca > Gastropoda > Stylommatophora > Arionidae > Ariolimax > Ariolimax columbianus. The sequence goes on from JAVGWX010000016.1 coordinate 46,064,855, forward strand.
ATGATTCTAGGCTTCCTAAATGTTTGAAATCCGTTTGTTGCTTGAGTTGTTGCTGCTCTATGTAGATCTTAGCGGTTGGTTCTGTTCTATGTAGATCTTAGCGGTTGGTTCTGTTCTATGTAGATCTTAGCGGTTATTTATGTTCTATGTAGATCTTAGCGGTTGGTTATGTTCTATGTAGATCTTAGCGGTTGGTTCTGTTCTATGTAGATCTTAGCGGTTGGTTATGTTCTATGTAGATCTTAGCGGTTGGTTCTGTTCTATGTAGATCTTAGCGGTTGGTTCTGTTCTATGTAGATCTTAGCGGTTGGTTCTGTTCTATGTAGATCTTAGCGGTTGTTTATGTTCTATGTAGATCTTAGCGGTTGGTTATGTTCTATGTAGATCTTAGCGGTTGGTTCTGTTCTATGTAGATCTTAGCGGTTGGTTATGTTCTATGTAGATCTTAGCGGTTGGTTCTGTTCTATGTAGATCTTAGCGGTTGGTTCTGTTCTATGTAGATTTTAGCGGTTGGTTCTGTTCTATGTAGATCTTAGCAGTTGGTTCTGTTCTATGTAGATTTTAGCGGTTGGTTCTGTTCTATGTAGATCTTAGCGGTTGTTTCTGTTCTATGTAGATCTTAGCGGTTGGTTCTGTTCTATGTAGATCTTAGCAGTTGGTTCTGTTCTATGTAGATCTTAGCAGTTGGTTCTGTTCTATGTAGATTTTAGGAGTTGGTTCTGTTCTATGTAGATTTTAGCGGTTGGTTCTGTTCTATGTAGATCTTAGCAGTTGGTTCTGTTCTATGTAGATCTTAGCGGTTGTTTCTGTTCTATGTAGATTTTAGCGGTTGGTTCTGTTCTATGTAGATCTTAGCAGTTGGTTCTGTTCTATGTAGATTTTAGCGGTTGGTTCTGTTCTATGTAGATCTTAGCAGTTGGTTCTGTTCTATGTAGATTTTAGCAGTTGGTTCTGTTCTATGCAGATTTTAGCGGTTGGTTCTGTTCTAGCTATTGACATTGTTTTAGTTTTACTCACGTTGATTCTCATGTTCTATGTCCTTCTGCAGACGTTGATTTTTTCTCATAACATTTGGCTCTAGAGACAAAGGCACAGGTTCAATCCAGTCTCGGGATCAAGATGCTGAGCAGCGCATGAGCTGCAGTGGTCCGCGACCCATAGCTGACTGCTAGCGTCAGGGCCAGTAAACCAGAGCTGCGAAGACCATTCTACACCTCCATGTGGTGATCCTGGATAACAGTCTGCAACAGAGCAAACTGGCTAAGGAGAAGGGATCGAAGAGTGATTGCTAACCCGGTACTCAAAAAATGTTTGCTGAAGTCGGAGGAGTTTGACCGAAAGGTGCAAAAATCGCAGTCAAGCTGTAAACTGCGACACAACGCATTCCGTTCTCTGGACTACATTCTGCTACTTAAGCCCATTTAGGGTTTGGTAGCGAGAGATTGAAAACGAACGAAGCCATGCCAATCCAGTCTCGAAACGCAATATAGTCTTCCTAATTTTAATGTGTTCTTGACTTAGAGAGTAAAAAATTAACAGAGCACGCCATATTGAAGTTAATTGTTGACAATATAGTCTTTAACACTTCATTTCTGACGACAGAGTCTACCATGCAACCTTTAGTTTGAAAACGTCATTTCTGGTAGCAAGATACATGTTCGTAGTTAACAGGGTTGTGGAATAGGACATTGTGAGAACCGCTAGGACTGATCAGTGTTCCACGAGTGGCTAGGCTTCTGGTGGCAATATTACTGTCGGCGTGAGAGACATTATCCGTGGTGTGAGAGTTGATGCGGATGTGCTGGTGGTACTGATAAGCAAGCGACGGCTGCAACAACACGATAACACCTGGCCAGAAAGTTGAACAATAAAATATTTCATGTGTATATCAAGTATACATGATTTATTTGTTAAGAGTGGATATACATCTGATATATATTTGGAAAACTGTCTAAGCTATTTATTGTTATATAACAATGCGTTATTGCAGTGTTATCCTGTGTGCTAAGACGCCGTTCCTTTGTATGTGGCCTGGAAGTAACAGATAGCTATGGGAAATTACGAAACCAAACAACAAATAACATTGTATGAGGCTTACTAAGAAAACTGGATTTGATCAAAGACAAGAAAGTCACATATTCCCACCAGAGATTTTACCCCAGATACATCTCTGGGGTGTTTTCCATCCTGTGGATATATATATATATATATATATATATATATATATATATATATATATATATATATATATATATATACATATATATATATATATATATATATATACATATACATACATAAATAGCTGGACAAGGTTTTGTGGAGTTGTAATAGGGGTGTCAAACCTAACTGTATGAAAGTTTGCCGATGACCAAGCCAGTGGGAGGATCAGAAGCAAGGTTGCATATGCTGCTAGAAAAAATATATTTGCACGGCCAAAGAGTTTAGTATGAAAATAAACACATTGAAGACAGACTTTGGTAATATCCAAGCAACACAGACACATAAACTCCATGACCTGCATGACCCTGCAAATAGCCCATATTACTAAACTCTGCAAATAGATCATCCTACTAAACCCTGCAAATAGCCCACCTCACTAAACCCTTAAAATAGCCCACCTCACTAAACCCTTAAAATAGTCCACATCACAAGACCCTAGAAATGGCCCACCTCACTAAACCCTTCAAATAGCCCACATTACTAAACCCTTCAAATAGCCCACATTACTAAACCCTGCGAATAGCCCACATTACTAAACCCTTCAAATAACCGACATTAATAAACCCTTCAAATAGCCCACATTACTAAACCCTTCAAATAGCCCACATTACTAAACCCTGCGAATAACCCACATTACTAAACCCTGCGAATAGCCCACATTACTGAACCCTGTGAATAATCCACATTATTAAATCCTGCAAATAGCCCACATTACTAAGCCCTTCAAAAAGCCCACATTACTAAACCCTTCAAATAGCCCACATTACTAAGCCCTTCAAATAACCCACATTATAAAACCCTGCGAATACCCCACATAACTAAACCCTGCAAATAGCCCATCTTACTAAACCCTTCAAATAGCCCACATCACTAAACCCTGCAAATAGCCCACATCACTAAACCCTGCAAATAGCCCATCTTACTAAACCCAATGAACAACCCACTTTACTAAGCCCCCATAAATAACCAATATAACTATCTCAGGTTGACAGCCCACCTGGGTGTCCCAAAGCAAGGAATTCCTTAGTATCCTTTACAGTTGTTAAAGAGACAAAGACACATGGATCTATCCCTAACAGTGGGGCGTTAATATCTATCTAGCTGCAAATTAGTACCTCACTAGTAGATAAGGAAGGCAATCCTGAGATTACGAATACTATTCACATCACACACTAAGAAGAGGCGAGATTGGAACACTTCATTCCCGACGTTGCTGTGAGACTATTTTGTATACAACAATAGCAGAGCAGTGGATTAATTTTGTGGCATGTTCACCATTTCAAAGTTCTATTTAGTTTAACTTTGAAGAGAAGGGCAAAGTACAATATGTAACATACGATCCAGGTTAACAGATAAGGAATGATTGCTGTAGAAGGAGATAACCATGAATAATAGGTTTACCTTACATTTCTTGATGGTTGTGTCCCTTCAATTCATTTATTTTAAAAATCATGAACATTCACACGCTCAGGCACACACACACACACATCGCACACCATCTCTCTCTCTCTCACACACACCCATCGCACACACACTCTCTCTCTCACACACACACACGTACACACACACACACTCACACACACACCCTCACACACACACGCTCACACATACACACGCACACACATAATTACGTACACACACCAATAAAAAAAGCAATAAAAAAGCAGAATTTAAACGGCAATAAAAAATCAGCATTTAAACGGCAATAAACAAGCATCACATTAATCGGACTATACTGATCAGCGGCGTAGCCATGGGCACCAGAATGAGCCCCTGCTACGCTTGTCTATTCATGCGTCACCATGCATACTTGATCTGGCTTCAATACTAGGGCCCTTTTCCTTTCACTTATTATCAATACATCGACGATGGAATTGGCATTACCGACATGTCTGAGAAGGATCTCCTAAACTTTATCGACTTTGTCAATGACTTCCATCTCTCGATCACGTTTACGTCTGACATTTCCCTCACGTCTGTCCACTTTCTGGACATCACTGTCTCTATCTGCCCTTCAGGCCTCTCCACCACTGTCTACTACAATTCCACTGACGCCCACAGCTACCTCCTCCACACTTCCTCCTATCCTCAATCGCTTCTTTTCTCCCAACTCCTCCGCCTCCAACACCTATGTCAGGATGACGACGACTTCCTTCTCAGGGTCCACGAGATGCTTGACTTCTTCCTCGAGCGACTCTACCCTGAGACCACTCTCTCCTCCCCCCTCCCCTCCATCAGGTTCTCCCTATCTCCCGTGACGACTCCCTTACTTCCACTCACCGTCCTCCCTCTGACCGTGTGAAACTTGTTCTCACTTATCCCACTCATTGCGTTTCTGTCCGGGATATCCTATTCCGCCATCTCCCTATTCTTCACTCTGATCCTGCCACTTGTAAAGTTTTTACCGATCCTCCCCTTGTCGCCTACAAACGGGACAGAAACCCGAGGAACTTGCTGGTCAGTAGTCGCCTACACACCAGCCCTCATAGCACTTGGTTGTGTTACCTGCCCTCATGTCATCCTTTCTCACTCCATTACCTTTCCCACGGCAGAATTCTTCACCAAAGAGTGATTCCTATGCAATTCCCGTAGCCTCATCCATTCCATCATCTGCCGCCAGTGTGGTATGACATACATTGGGGAAACTGGTATGGAACTGCGTGAGCGTTTCCGCCAACACAGCAATGATAACCGCAATAGCACCGGTTCCCCAATTGCCAACCACTTCAATGGTCCTGAGCACCGGGGTAAGGCTGACGTTAGTGTCACTGGTCTAGTTTCTTGCTTCTCTGACGAAAGTCATCCATTCGCCCTTGAAAACAGACTTACTCCAGCATGGGTTGCCTCCAACCACATGGTATTAATATATTCCATATCTTTTCTTCAAATCTCATACTGCCCCCTCCCCCAATCTATTTGCCTTCATTTCCGCCACCCCCCTTTCTTCTATCAGTCCTCTCCCCCAATCGTTATATCACTCTCCCCCCACCCCGCCATCCTTATATCAATCCCCCCACCCCCTCCCGGCTTATATCATTTTCTTTTTGTTCTCCCACTTGGATCACTATTTGGCTTTTCCCATATTTGGCCACCACTGGCTTATCCAGTCTATTGTCCCTCACTTTTTACGCTCTCTTGGCCACCTTATTTAACCGCTGTCCTTTATTTACAGTCGAGCTTCCGACCCAACCAGTCGCGAAAACAGACACTATATCAGATAAGAAGACCATTTGTTCCTTATATGTTGATATACTAGTTCAGTATTTTTTTAATTTGTTGTCCCTGATAAAGGCCTAATGGTTGTAACGTAAGTTTCGTTTGTGTTCTCGTCTCGGTGCTGTATCTGACCACACCCAATAAAAAATGTTGATTAAACCAAACTTAACTCAACTGTAAACATTTTTATTCATTCATTTTCTCCGGCAGTAACCAACCACTCCAGACTGTAACCAACCATTCCAGACTGTAACCAACCACTGCAGACTCAGACTGCAACCAACTTCTCCAAACTCAAGAATATAGCCAACCACTCCAGACTGTAACCAACCACTCCAGACTGTAACCAACCAATCCAGACTGTAACCAACTACTCCAGACTGTAACCACCCACTGCAGACTCCGACTGTAACCAACCACTCCAGACTTTAACCAACCACTCTAGACACAGACTGTAACCAACCACTGCAGACTCCGCCTATAACCAACCACTCCAGACTGTAACCAACCACTGCAGACTCATACTCTAACCAACCACTCCACACCCAGACTGTAACCAACCACTCCACACTTAGACTGTAACCAGCCAGACTCAGACATCACCTGTTCAACACATTGTTAATCCGACACGATAAACGAGTGTACCTCAGGTGAGAGCAGTCAAACATTTGTCCATGTTCTCTATGCCCAAGTATCATGTACACCAACACTAGCTGATAGATTATCTGTATGGCGATCAGAGAAGAACGACATAAAGCGCCACATGTATGGAGTAAATGTATTTGATTATTGGAGGTAGAAACAGTATGATGCGGGAAAACAAGTAAAGAGAGAAATAGATGTCATAATTTGAAAGCAGAATACGAGGAAGAAGAGATCAAGAATAAGTTATGCGTGCAAGTGAACAATGCCAGATACATTTATATTCATCATTAATAACTTAGGTGTACCAGATGTCACATAACCTATGCACGTTAACGGACATTCTAGCCAGCATTCTACGGACATTTCATCCACCATGCTTCGGGCATTACAGCCAGCATTCTATGGATATTCCAGCCAGCATTCTACGGACATTCCAGCCAGCATTCAACGGACATTCCAGCCAGCATTCTACGGACATTCCATTCACCATGCTACGGGCATTCTAGCCAGCATTCTACGGACATTCAAGCCAGCATTCAACTGACATTCCAGCCAGCATTCTACGGACATTCCAGCCAGCATTCTACGGACAGTCCAACATCCAAGTTTAACTGCTTGCTAGACATATTGTGACGACACAAGGTGCATCTGGAAGACCTCTAGGCTTGAACTTTTTCTTTGTGGAGAACGTGCTGCTGCTCTTGCTCTATGGGAGATGACAGCCGATACAGACGTCATCCTTGTCAGTGCACATTGGAGCACAAACACTCAACATCTGTTCTGATTGTTAAAGAAAGCTATTGGTCCCGCCAAAGGGAAAACAGCATAGTTCAAAATCGTTCCTGGCAAGAAAATAACTGGCAAAGGAAAGCAGATTGAATGATTGGCAACGCACTATTCTGAGCCATGCTCATGCGACAATGTCGTCAATCCCTTTACGCTGCCAATAGCTTTCCGGTACGGAGAAGCTGGACATCGAACAATCTATGAGATCTTTAAAAGGCCATTGTTCGCTACGCCCAGTGGAGAGAACCAGACAGCAATGAAGCACTGTTCGAGTGCACTCCTACAACCCATACATATGAGGGCATCAAGTCAAATAGTCAAGAAAGGTCACACAAGCACAATCAGCAATTTTGTATGGCATTTACTGGTCTAACAAAGGCATTTGATTTGGTTAGCAGGAGTGGACTTCAAAATCGTCTCTGAAATAGGCTGGGCAAGTAAACTATTCAACCAAAAGTATTGTTCCCTGAGATCAACACTTCAATTTGATGGTAGTATATCTCAATCAATATGAATGTGCACTGCTGTTTTATAGTCCAGTCACTGTTCCGAATCGTCTTTGCTCTGTTACGGAAGCATGCATTTGATAACTCAAATGACGACATCTGCTTTCTTTGATGTTTCTGAAGAATGTATTTGTTAACTCAAATGGCGGAATCTGCCTTCTTTGTTGTTACTGAAGAATGTATTTGCTAAAAGAAGAATCGTCCTTCACACCAGGACGGAGGGTAGGTTATTTCATCTTGCAAGACACAAGGCCAACACGGATATCAGGAAGGTCACAATCACGCGCTTGCTGTTCTATAATGATGATACAATTGTCAGTCAGAGTCAGTGAAAGTAGACGCTACATCAACAGTTAACATCGATCACTATGAGTTGCCAGCAGTGAAAGTAGACGCTACATCAACAGTTAACATCGATCACTATGAGCTGCCAGCAGTGAAAGTAGACGCTACATCAACAGTAAACATCGATCACTATGAGCTGCCAGCAGTGAAAGTAGATGCTACATCAACAGTTAACATCGATCACTATGAGCTGCCAGCAGTGAAAGTAGAAGCTACATCAACAGTTAACATCGATCACTATGAGCTGCCAGCAGTGAAAGTAGACGCTACATCAACAGTTAACATCGATCACTATGAGCTGCCAGCAGTGAAAGTAGACGCTACATCAACAGTTAACATCGATCACTATGAGCTGCCAGCAGTAAAAGTAGAAGCTACATCAACAGTTAACATCGATCACTATGAGCTGCCAGCAGTGAAAGTAGACGCTACATCAACAGTTAACATCGATCACTATGAGCTGCCAGCAGTGAAAGTAGACGCTACATCAACAGTTAACATCGATCACTATGAGCTGCCAGCAGTGAAAGTAGACGCTACATCAACAGTTAACATCGATCACTATGAGCTGCCAGCAGTAAAAGTAGAAGCTACATCAACAGTTAACATCGATCACTATGAGCTGCCAGCAGTGAAAGTAGACGCTACATCAACAGTTAACATCGATCACTATGAGCTGCCAGCAGTGAAAGTAGACGCTACATCAACAGTTAACATCGATCACTATGAGCTACCAGCAGTGAAAGTAGATGCTACATCAACAGTTAACATCGATCACTATGAGCTGCCAGCAGTGAAAGTAGACGCTACATCAACAGTTAACATCGATCACTATGAGCTGCCAGCAGTGAACCACTTCACGTAATCGTGGTCCCTCATCAACAAACAGCTGTCTCTAGAGCAAGAGATTGACAGCCGTCTTGACAAAAGCTGTTGCACATTTGTTCATCTCACACCACGTGCTTGTAAAGCCCACAACTTACAATTAAGACCAAGGCATGGCTTACAACGCTTGTGTCGTCAACAGACACCATGGCAGCCAATCGTTGACAACCTGTTTCAAACAAAAGCACAGCCTCACCACTTTCCATCTACCGTCGCCAGGATTCATACTAGGAAATACATAGAGGGACAGAAATGTGTGCAATCTGGGACACGATGGCACTCGACATGTGCCTCCCATACCAGATGACCCTCGACATGTGCCTCCCATAGCAGATGGTCCTCGACATGTGCTTCCCATAATGGGAAGATGAAGCTGCAGACCGACCGAATAGGAGATGTACCGTGTAGAGCCAATCCAGGCTAGTGCACATAAGCTTGCAACACAGACAAGTGAAACGACGACTCACAGAATAACTGAGTTACCACACCAGGATCACATCAACCTACAGTCAGCCACGACAGAATGGTACTAACAACACAGAAACATACAAACACACACACACACATACAGACAGACACAGACACACACATACACACACACACAGTGTCCGATATAGTCGACTCGTGTGTGAATGAAAGATGATGACACAGAATATTTATTTACAAGTTGGTAGTGACCTTAACGAAATGGCGTGGCAAACGTGACCTTCACATATACTCTCGAACAGAAGTGACATACTTTTATGTGTGTGTTGTGCTCGTTGCATCGTTGGAGTTAAAAATATCCGGGATTGAACTACGTACAGATGTTCAGTGTTTTGCATGAGAAGTCACCCTCAGAGACACATACATTGCTTAATAAAGCATTTGGCGATACAGCAATGAAGAAATCGCAAGTATTTGAGTGACACAAGCGATTCTGTGAAGATCGTGTTAGTGTCGATGATGATGAACGTAGTCGAAGATCGTCAATATCGACAATGAAAACATTGAGCGTGATCGAAACGATGTGTGTGCTGACAGAAAACTTAGTGTCGAGAAAATGGCCTCAGAAGTTGGAATATCAGTTGGAAGTTGTTACAGTATTCTCCACAATGAACTGTAGATGCACCGTGTTTGTGAATACATAGTTCCCAAAATGTTCTCCTGAACAGAAAGAGACAAGATTGACCCTGGCAGGAGATCTATTCACAATGGCTTATCAAGATAGCAATTTTCTCAACAACATAATCACAGGAAATGAGCTCTGGTGTTTATTTGTACGATTCTCAGACAAAACCTCAGTCCTCTGAATGGAAATCTCCCACATCTCCCTGGACACAAAAATGTCGTTTGGACAAGAGCAAAGGAAAAGTTACGTTGGGAGTTTTAAAAAAAATTTCCAGGGTATTGTTTACCATGCTTTTATTCCTGAATGCCGAACGGTTAACAAGGAAATGTACATTGATTTCCTCCGTCGTCTAAGAGATGCAATCAGAAGAAAACGACCAGAAAAATGAAGAACAGACAGTTGGATTATTCTGCATGACGAGCCAGCACATTGATCTCTACTGGGGAAGCAGTACCTCGCAAAGCACAATGGGATTACCTTGGAATATCTTCCATATTCTCCCGACCTGGTCACGGCTGATTTTTTTTGGTTCCATCGACTGAAATCGGTGCTGAAAGGACAGCGGTTCAAGGATGCTGAGGAAGTTATCACCGATGTGACAAGACAGCTGAGAGAGGCGTCAAAGAATGGGTTCCACGAACGTTTCCAGCAGCTGAGAGAGGCGTCAAAGAATGGGTTCCACGAATGTTTCCAGCAGCTGTATGCACATTGGCAAAAGTGTGTAGTTGCCGAAGAGAACTACTTTGAGGAAAATATAGTATATATAATTGTAACTTTGTTCTTTAGAATCTACTAATTCCGGGATCTTTTTGAAGCTACCTCGTATAAGACAAATGCAAAGGCCGCCGTCCATCGTAGACGATGATGGCAAAATTAATTTTGCTAGCGCTATTTTTAGTAAGGATTAACTGCGCTACTTTTTATCCTCACTCTCTCGTCTCGTGCCGCCCGACCCCTATGGGTAAGTCAAGGACAAGACGACTAGGGGGCGACTACGAGATGCAGGGGACTCCGCATCAAGCACTCGTGAAAAAGACGGCGGAGTTCAGAGTCGAACCCACACCACCTGATCACGAGGCCGACGGATTAACCATTTTGCCACGGACTCCTCATGTATATATATATATGTTTCTGTTGCTAAGAGTCGACGTCATTGTACTCCGGGCATACCTATCGGTGCTCAGTCTCTCTCAGCAAATGGCGGAGGGTATGGATGCTGACGGTCCCTGTAGCTCACTGATTGCACATCTCGTGCTCTGTTCTCTCATGCGCCATACTCCGCTTGAACCTCGTTTAATGCCCAAACATCACTAATGTGCCCATGATAGGAGCTTGTGAAGCCAAGATGTCACTTCTATCCATCACTAATATTTCCATGATGAGAGCTTGTGAAGCCATGATGTCACTTCTATCCATCACTAATGTTCCCATGATGGGAGCTTGTGAAGCCATGATGTCAACTCTTTCGTTTTCCTGAACCCCAGAATGTCCAGGACAGTAGATCCATATCAACCCCTGGAGGTTTGAGGCCTTAACAGCAGCTAATCACTCGTACCTGAGCCATCCCTTCTCTACCTTCTGAAGTACGTCTTGCACGTCTATCACGATGACTGCCCTTGTTATAGAAGTCGCATATATCCATTACAGTGCTGAGGTCACTGCTTCCGTCTTCATTCTCAAACTGGAGGTGGTTGACATGTTTGTCCTGCTGCGCTCAGCAACGACCTCTTCTCTCACTCTAACCTGGAAGCTCCAGGTTGATGATGTTCTACTGCGCAGTACGGATCCGTCAGTGTGTATGACGGCATCACTCTCCTGCGTGTTCTATATATATATATTTAATTGCTGCCATAAATATGTTTATTCTACATTGCAGCAGTTGTCCGTGTTATATTACTCAAAAATTGGTTTGATCAGACATCCATGTTATGGCTCAGGTAGGCCACATTTAAACTGCTCACTGCGTCTGCGTTATTCTCGTATGCAAAGCCTAATGAATAGAGGCACTACCAACGGTGGTCGCAGACAGCAGCCATTGCCATTTAAGGTGATGTGTTTGCTTTACAAGCTCCGTGATATCACATCGGTCAGATATGCAGTTTTAGCAGGGTTTTGAACTTGAGATATATTACTAATACATTTTGCAAATGATAAATTTCCATCTTGGTGCAGAAGAGACTCGACGCAGATTTCTACGTAACATGCCCCACCAAATAATATTCAAATTAACAGTTCACAAAGTAAGTTCAGATTCAAATTGACAGAACACAAAGTAATTTTAGATTCAAATTGACAGTACACAAAGGAAGCTCAGATTCAAATTGACAGTACACAAAGTAAGTTTAGATGGATGATCTAGTGGAGAAGTTTTCTACGGGTTGGATAAAAATAAAATAAAATGGATACATGAATGAATTAAGTACATGCCACGGAAGCGTTTCCTTTTTTGTCCGGGGGGGGGGGGGGGGGGAGGGGAGGGGGGGAGGGGCGTTTATTATGTTTTGTTTTTCATCTTTGAAATAAACCAATGGAAATAAAAGGAGCTAAATGGAAATCTGGAAGAACATAGGGATAGCCAAAACTGTTTTCACCAACATATAAGCAAGTAGTTCATATACTAATAATGAGGGTGTTCAGGCGCTGTGTACTCTTCTCTTTACTGCATGTCGTAGAAATGTGCCCAATAAACAAACGATTGGAGAAAATAATTAATGACTTTGAAAAGTGGATATATAGACGAATAAGATGGATATTATATGACAATATCAAATCAAATAACGAAGACTTGAAGAAATTAAGGGTACAACGAGAATATTGAACGAAATGTGAGTCAGGCAGATACGATATTTTGATCACATCAAAAGGCAAAACAATTTACTGAAAACAGTAGTTGAAGAGAAAGGTGAAGGTCAAGCGAGACAGTGTTACATTGACAACACATTATAAGCGGTAGCAACGCTTCAAGAAATGGGCAGGGCAAAGACTGGTAGACTGCTCCACTAAAACCAGAGATATATGCCGTTGGGGATCGATTACAGCCGACCTTCAATGTAGAGATAGCATCAGAACTAAGTTGAATTGTTATGTTGATTGTTCCTGCTGCAGGATATTTATCTTCCATCTGCCATGTTGTCACGATCATGTCACGTACACACTTTTTGTTTTTATAGGCGAGCAAAAATAGCTAATATGATTTAGATAAACTCTCGTGACGGCGACAACCTTTATTATTTATTACTTGATATTAATTTAACTTAACAACTAATTCTCCGAGTATTTAGGATGGCATTATTTATCATTCTAGTTGTCATGACCTGGCAGATTTTTAATTGTAAATTGTCATCTTTATTATTGTTGACTTTACGCTGTTACCAGGCAACAGAATCCTTTCTCAATTATTGTTGACTAGAAACTGTTCACAGTCACAGATTGACATCTCAATTAATGTTGACTAGAAACTGTTCACAGTCACAGATTGACATCTCCATTAATGTTGACTGGAAACTGTTCACAGTCACAGATTGACATCTCCATTAATGTTGACTAGAAACTGTTCACAGTCACAGATTGACATCTCAATTAATGTTGACTAGAAACTGTTCACAGTCACAGATTGACATCTCCATTAATGTTGACTGGAAACTGTTCACAGTCACAGATTGACATCTCCATTAATGTTGACTAGAAACTGTTCACAGTCACAGATTCACAACTCAATTATTGTTGACTTTACGCTGTTACCAGGCAACAGAATCCTTTCTCAATTATTTTTGACTGGAAACTGTTCACAGTCACAGATTGACATGTGAATTATTGTTGACTAGAAACTGTTCACAGTCACAGATTGACATCTGAATTATTGTTGACTGGAAACTGTTCACAGTCACAGATTGACATCTCAATTATTGTTGACTAGAAACTGTTCACAGTCACAGATTGACATCTCAATTAATGTTGACTAGAAACTGTTCACAGTAACAAATTGACATCTCCATTAATGTTGACTGGAAACTGTTCACAGTCACAGATTGACATCTCCATTAATGTTGACTAGAAACTGTTCACAGTCACAGATTGACAACTCAATTATTGTTGACTAGAAACTGTTCACAGTCACAGATTGACAACTCAATTATTGTTGACTAGAAACTGTTCACAGTCACAGATTGACATCTCAATTATTGTTGACTAGAAACTGTTCACAGTCACAGATTGCCATCTCAATTAATGTTGACTGGAAGCTGTTCACAGTCACAGATTGACATCTCAATTAATGTTGACTGGAAACTGTTCACAGTCACAGATTGACATCTGAATTATTGTTGACTAGAAACTGTTCACAGTCACAGATTGACATCTGAATTATTGTTGACTGGAAGCATTTCCTATTCAGCAGATGGAGTAACCTATTTTGGTATCATTAATCTGTTCACAGATAACATACACATATCTATTATTCCTGACTTTCAACCGTAAACTAGCAACCCAGTTTACATGTAGGTAGGTACACAACTGACGTGTAGGTAGGCACATGGCTGACGTGTAGGTACACATCTGACGTGTAGGTAGGTACACAGCTGACGTGTAGGTAGGTACACATCTGACATGTAGGTAGGTACACAGCTGACGTGTAGGTACACAGCTGACGTGTAGGTAGGTACACGGCTGACGTATCGGTATGTAGGTAGGTACACAGCTGACATGTAGGCAGGTACACAACTGACTTGTAGGCAGGTACACAGATGACGTGTAGCTAGGTACACATCTGACGTGCAGGTAGGTACACAGCTTGCGTGTAGGCAGGTACACATCTGACATGTAGCTAGGTACACGGCTGACGTGTAGCTAGGTACACAGCTGACGTGTAGGTAGGTACACAGTCAACGTGTAGCTAGGTACACGGCTGACGTGTAGGTAGGTACACAGTCAACGTGTAGGTAGGCACACAGCTGACGTGTAAGTAAGTACACAGCTGACCTGTAGGCAGGTTACACAGCTGACGTGTAAGTAGGTACACAGCTGACCTGTAGGCAGGTTACACAGCTGACACAAACTAAGAACTTAAAGATCCCTAACGTATGCAAATGTTGTCTTTGAAGAAAGGAAATGGTAATACAAACACTATAAAATAACTGGTATATATATATATATATATATAATGTTTATATTTGTCTAATATGTATTATATGTGGGGGGCTGGGGTGAGGCTTATGGGAGGAAGGGTTGTTGTATAGTTAATGGTGACAGGTGTGTTACCAGCACTCCTCAACAGAGACAGCGACCAGTTGCTTCGACCTACAAGTGGACAATGTCTAAAACACTTCTTGCTTCCGGCTGTCCTGGATGTCACTACTACACTACAGAAGGTTGGTCATTATTCCTTATCATTATAATTATCATCATTACCATCAACACCAGTCTCATTATCACCAGCACGTCGATTACTATCGTCATCATCGTCTCTCTCTCTGTTTCTTTCTGTGTGTTTCTCTCTCTCTGTATCTCTCTCTCACTCTGTTTCTCCCTCTGTTTCTCTCTCTCTGTTTCTCTCTGTGTTACTTTTTCTTTCTCGCTGTCTCTGTTTCGCTCTTTCTATCTCTGTTTCTCTCTCTCGTTCTATTTCTCCCTGTCTCTGTTTCTCTCTCTCTCTGTTACTCTCTGTCTCTGTTTGTTTCTCTCTTTTTCTCTCTCTGTTTCTCTCTCTGTTTCTCTCTCTGTTTCTCTCTCTGTTTCTCGCTCTCTCTCTGGCTCTCTCTCTGATTCTCTCTCTCTCTGATTCTCTCTCTCTCTCTGTGTCTTTTTCTCTTTCTCTGTCTCCCTCTTTCTCTGTTTCTCACTCTCTCTCTCTCTCTCTGTTTCTAGCTCTCTGTCTTTGTTTCTCTCTCTCTCTCTGCTTCTCTCTCGCTCTGTGTTTCTCTTTCTCTCTGTTTCTCCCTCTCTCTCTCTCTTTCTTTATATATATATATATATATATATATATATATATATATATATATATATATATATCTTTCTCTCTTTCTCCTGTGCTCTCCCAGCACCAAAGATGGTGTACAAGGCAGAACTTAAAGTTCTCCATCTTTCTCTGTCACTATATTTGGTTCTAGAATGTTTTCCAAGACACTTGTGTATTCCCGCTCCTGTTTTCTGTTATTGTAGTGTCTCTCTGCAACTTCTTTATTTTTCTGTCTCGTTGTTTCTATATAATCGTTTGGAATGGGAGTTGTTTCCTTGTTCATTCGAAGCACATGCTCTCTGTACGTCCACCATTTTTTTCCTATCATTTTGTTTGGTTGTAGCCGCATTTGCTTGTTTCTCAGGAATTATTTCAATCCAATGGCTACTAGATGTCCGAAGTATTTATTTTCGAGTACGTTCTTTCTGTTGTCCAGTGCTTTTGACATGTCCTTGACTATCTCCATGGCAACTACGTGCTGTTTTAGGAGAAACAGGAGAATAACTCCACTCCACAGTTTCGTCTTCCCTCTAGTGTTGTCAAACAACTTGACTGTTGATTACCTTCCATGCCATGATTTTAAACAGTTCACAATCTTGACTCTGTCACCCTATACATCGTTGCCCCCTTATGTCCAGCTATCACAAAGCGTCATGTTTAATAAAAATGTCATGCCATCATGTACACATTTACAAGCGGAAAACGGAAGAAATGTCAACTCTTAACTATTTTTGGATGACGGTTATTTGTACACCTGTGTGGACGATAGCATTCATTAGACATGTGTCTATCTGGTCACTACTGCACTAACTTGTGTTGTGTGTTCTGTGTGTATCTTGTCACTACCGCTCTAACTTGTGTTGTGTGTTGTGTGTGTGTATCTTGTCACTACCGCTCTAACTTGTGTTGTGTTGTGTGTGTGTATGTGTATCTTGTCACTACCGCTCTAACTTGTGTTGTGTGTGTATTGTGTGTGTATCTGGTCACTACTGCTCTAACTTGTGTTGTGTGTGTGTTGTGTGTGTATCTTGTCACTACCGCTCTCACTTGTGTTGTGTGTATCTTGTCACTACCGCTCTAACTTGTGTTGTGTGTGTGTGTTGTGTGCGTGTGTGTATCTTGTCACTACCGCTCTAACTTGGGTTGTGTGTGTGTTGCGTGTGTATCTGGTCACTTCTGGTATAACGTGTGTGTGTATTGTGTGTGTATCTGGTCACTACTGCTCTAACTTGTGTGTGTGTGTGTATCTGGTCACTACTGCTCTAACTTGTGTGTGTTGTGTGTGTGGTCACTACTGCTCTAACTTGTGCGTGTGTGTGTTGTGTGTGTATCTGGTCACTACTGATCTAACTTGTGTGTGTGTGTGTATATCTGGTCACTACTGCTCTAACTTGTGTGTGTGTGTTGTGTGTGTATCTGGTCACTACTGCTCTAACTTGTGTGTGTGTATATGGTCACTACTGCTCTAACTTGTGTGTGTGTGTGTGTTGTGTATCTGATCACTACTGTTGGGACTTGTGTGTGTGTGTGTTGTGTATCTGGTCACTATTGCTTTATCATGTGTGTGTGTGTGTATCTGGTCACTACTGCTCTATCTTGTGTGTGTGTTGTGTATCTGGTGACTACTGCTCTAACTTGTGTGTGTTGTGTAACTGGTCACTACTGCTCTAACTTGTGTGTGTTGTGTATCTGGTCACTACTGCTCTAACTTGTGTGTGTGTATGTGTGTATCTGGTCACTACTGCTCTAACTTGTGTGTGTGTTGTGTGTGTGTCTGGTCACTACTGCTCTAACTTGTATGTGTGTGTGTGTGTATCTGGTCACTACTGCTCTAACTTGTGTGTGTGTTGTGTATGTATCTGGTCACTACTGCTCTAACTTGTGTGTGTGTGTGTATATGGTCACTACTGCTTTAACTTGTGTGTGTGTGTGTGTATATGGTAACTACTGCTCTAATTTGTTTGTGTGTTGTATATCTGGTCACTAC
This sequence comes from Ariolimax columbianus, assembly GCA_036924085.1. Taxonomy (NCBI): domain Eukaryota; kingdom Metazoa; phylum Mollusca; class Gastropoda; order Stylommatophora; family Arionidae; genus Ariolimax; species Ariolimax columbianus. Next base: position 46,082,512 of record JAVGWX010000016.1, read on the forward strand.
TGCTCTAACTTGTGTGGGTTGTGTATCTGGTCACTACTGTTCTAACTTGTGTGTGTTGTGTATCTGGTCCCTACTGCTCTAACTTGTGTGTGTTGTGTATCTGGTCACTACTGCTCTAGCTTGTGTGTGTTTATCTGGTCACTACTGCTCTAACTTATGTGTGTGTATCTGGTCACTACTGCTCTAACTTGTGTGTGTGTGTGTGTTGTGTATCTGGTCACTACTGTTGTAACTTGTGTGTGTGTGTGTTGTGTATCTGGTCACTACTGCTCTAACTTGTGTGTGTTATGTATCTGTTCACTACTGCTCTAACTTGTGTGTGTTGTGTATCTGGTCACTACTGCTCTAACTTGTGTGTGTTCTGTATCTGGTCACTACTGCTCTAGCTTGTGTGTGTTTATCTTATCACTACTGCTCTAACTTATGTGTGTGTATCTGGTCACTACTGTTCTAACTTGTGTGTGTGTGTGTTGTGTATCTGGTCACTACTGCTCTAACCTGTGTGTGTGTATGTGTATCTGGTAACTACTGCTCTATCTTGTGTGTGTGTTGTGTATCTGGTGACTACTGCTCTAACTTGTGTGTGTTGTGTAACTGGTCACTACTGCTCTAACTTGTGTGTGTTGTGTATCTGGTCACTATTGCTCCAACTTGTATGTGTGTGTGCGTGTGTGTATCTGGTCACTACTGCTTTAACTTGTGTGTGTGTGTGTGTATATGGTAACTACTGCTCTAATTTGTTTGTGTGTTGTATATCTGGTCACTACTGCTCTAACTTGTGTGGGTTGTGTATCTGGTCACTACTGTTCTAACTTGTGTGTGTTGTGTATCTGGTCACTACTGCTCTAACTTGTGTGTGTTGTGTATCTGGTCACTACTGCTCTAGCTTGTGTGTGTTTATCTGGTCACTACTGCTCTAACTTATGTGTGTGTATCTGGTCACTACTGCTTTAACTTGTGTGTGTGTGTGTGTTGTGTATCTGGTCACTACTGTTGTAACTTGTGTGTGTGTGTGTGTTGTGTATCTGGTCACTACTGCTCTAACTTGTGTGTGTTATGTATCTGTTCACTACTGCTCTAACTTGTGTGTGTTGTGTATCTGGTCACTACTGCTCTAACTTGTGTGTGTTGTGTATCTGGTCACTACTGCTCTAGCTTGTGTGTGTTTATCTTATCACTACTGCTCTAACTTATGTGTGTGTATCTGGTCACTACTGTTCTAACTTGTGTGTGTGTGTGTGTTGTGTATCTGGTCACTACTGTTGTAACTTGTGTGTGTGTGTTGTGTATCTGGTCACTACTGCCCTAACCTGTGTGTGTGTATGTGTATCTGGTAACTACTGCTCTATCTTGTGTGTGTGTTGTGTATCTGGTGACTACTGCTCTAACTTGTGTGTGTTGTGTAACTGGTCACTACTGCTCTAACTTGTGTGTGTTGTGTATCTGGTCACTATTGCTCCAACTTGTATGTGTGTGTGCGTGTGTGTATCTGGTCATTACTGCTCTAACTTGTGTGTGTGTTGTGTGTGTATCTGGTCACTACTGCTCTAACCTGTGTGTGTGTGTGTGTGTATATCTGGTCACTACTGCTCTAACTTGTGTGTGTGTGTTGTGTGTGTATCTGGTCGCTACTGCTCTAACTTGTGTGTTGTGTGTCTTGTCACTACTGCTCTAACTTGTGTGTGTGTATCTGGTCACTACTGCTCTAACTTGTGTGTGTGTATCTGGTCACTACTGCTCTAACTTGTGTGTGTGTGTGTTGTGTATCTGATCACTACTGTTGGGACTTGTGTGTGTGTGTGTTGTGTATCTGGTCACTATTGCTCTATCATGTGTGTGTGTGTATCTGGTCACTACTGCTCTATCTTGTGTGTGTGTTGTGTATCTGGTGACTACTGCCCTAACTTGTGTGTGTTGTGTAACTGGTCACTACTGCTCTAACTTGTGTGTGTTGTGTATCTGGTCACTACTGCTCTAACTTGTGTGTGTGTGTGTGTGTGTGTATCCGGTCACTACTGCTCTAACTTGTGTGTGGGTTGTGTGTGTGTCTGGTCACTACTGCTCTAATTTGTATGTGTGTGTGTGTTGTGTGTGTATCTGGTCACTACTGCTCTAACTTGTGTGTGTGTGTATTTATGGTCACTACTGCTTTAACGTGTGTGTGTGTGTGTGTGTGTGTGTGTGTATATGGTAACTACTGCTCTAATTTGTTTGTGTGTTGTATATCTGGTCACTACTGCTCTAACTTGTGTGTGTTGTGTATCTGGTCACTACTGTTCTAACTTGTGTGTGTTGTGTATCTGGTCACTACTGTATTAACTTGTGAGTGTGTATCTGGTCACTACTGCTCTAACTTGTGTGTGTGTATCTGGTCACTACTGCTCTAACTTGTGTGTGTTGTGTATCTGGTCACTACTGCTCTAAATTGTGTGTGTGTTGTGTATCTGGTTACTACTGCTGTAACTTGTGGGTGTGTGTGTGTTGTGTTTCTGGTCACTACTGCTCTAAATTGTGTGTGTGTATCTGGTCACTACTGCTCTAATTGTGTGTTTGTTGTGTATCTGGTCACTACTGCTCTAACTTGTGTGTGTTGTGTATCTGTTCACTACTGCTCTAACTTGTGTGTGTTGTGTATCTGGTCACTACTGCTCTAACTTGTGTGTGTTGTGTATCTGGTCACTACAGCTCTAGCTTGTGTGTGTTTATCTGGTCACTACTGCTCTAACTTATGTGTGTGTATCTGTTCACTACTGCTCTAACTTGTGTGTGTGTGTGTGTTGTGTATCTGGTCACTACTGTTGTAACTTGTGTGTGTGTGTGTGTTGTGTATTTGGTCACTACTGCTCTAACCTGTGTGTGTGTATGTGTATCTGGTAACTACTGCTCTATCTTGTGTGTGTGTTGTGTATCTGGTGACTACTGCTCTAACTTGTTTGTGTGTTGTGTATCTGGTCACTACTGCTCTAACTTGTGTGTGTTGTGTATCTGGTCACTACTGCTCTAACTTGTGTGTGTTGTGTCTCTGGTCACAACTGCTCTAACTTGTGTGTGTGTGTATCTGGTCACTACTACTCTAACTTGTGTGTGTGTATCTGGTCACTACTGCTCTAACTTGTGTGTGTGTATCTGGTCACTACTGCTCTAACGTGTGTGTGTTGTGTATCTGGTCACTACTGCTCTAACTTGTGTGTGTGTGTGTTGTGTATCTGGTCACTACTGCTGTAACTTGTGGGTGTGTGTGTGTTGTTTATCTGGTCACTACTGCTCTATCTTGTGTGTGTGTTGTGTATCTGGTCACTACTGCTCTAACTTGTGTGTGTGTGTGTATCTGGTCACTACTTCTCTAACTTGTGTGTGTTGTGTATCTGGTCACTACTGCTCTAACTTGTGTGTGTTGTGTATCTGGTCACTACTGCTCTAGCTTGTGTGTGTGTATCTGATCACTACTGCTCTAACTTGTGTGTGTGTATCTGGTCACTACTGCTCTAACATGTGTGTGTGTGTGTGTGTGTTGTGTATCTGGTCATTACTGTTGTAACTTGTGTGTGTGTGTGTTGTGTATCTGGTCACTACTGCTCTAACCTGTGTGTGTGTATGTGTATCTGGTCACTACTGCTCTGTCTTGTGTGTGTGTTGTGTATCTGGTGACTACTGCTCTAACTTGTGTGTGTTGTGTAACTGGTCACTACTGCTCTAACTTGTGTGTGTTGTGTATCTGCTCACTATTGCTCTAACTTGTATGTGTGTGTGTATCTGGTCACTACTGCTCTACCTTGTGTGTTTGTTGTGTGTGTCTGGTCACTACTGCTCTAACTTGTGTGTGTGTGTGTGTATCTGGTCACTACTGCTATAACTTGTGTGTGTATTGTGTGTGTATCTGGTCACTACTGCTCTAACTTGCGTGTGTTTGTGTATATGGTCACTACTGCTTTAACGTGTGCGTGTTTCTGGTCAGTACTGCTCTAACTTGTGTATGTGTGTGTGTGGTCACTACTGCTCTAACTTGTGTGTGTATCTTGTCACTACAGCTCTAACTTGTGTGTGTTTGTATCTGGTCACTACTGGTCTAACTTGTGTGTGTGTGTGTGTGTGTATCTTGTCACTACCGCTCTAACTTGTGTGTGTATCTGGTCACTACTGCTCTAACCTGTGTGTGTGTATGTCTATCTGGTCACTACTGCTCTATCTTGTGTGTGTGTTGTGTATCTGGTGACTACTGCTCTAACTTGTGTGTGTTGTGTAACTGGTCACTACTGCTCTAACTTGTGTGTGTTGTGTATCTGCTCACTATTGCTCTAACTTGTATGTGTGTGTGCGTGTGTGTATATGGTCACTACTGCTCTACCTTGTGTGTTTGTTGTGTGTGTCTGGTCACTACTGCTCTAACTTGTGTGTGTGTGTGTGTATCTGGTCACTACTGCTATAACTTGTGTGTGTGTTGTGTGTGTATCTGGTCACTACTGCTCTAACTTGCGTGTGTTTGTGTATATGGTCACTACTGCTTTAACGTGTGTGTGTATCTGGTCAGTGCTGCTCTAACTTGTGTATGTGTGTGTGTGGTCACCACTGCTCTAACTTGTGTGTGAATCTGGTCACTACAGCTCTAACTTGTGTGTGTGTATCTGGTCACTACTGCTCTAACTTGTGTGTGTATGTGTGTGTATCTTGTCACTACCGCTCTAACTTGTGTGTGTATCTGGTCACTACTGCTCTCACGTGCGTGTGTGTTGTGTATCTGGTCACTACTGCTCTAACTTGTGTGTGTGTGTGTGGTCATTTCTGCTCTAATTTGTGTGTGTGTGTGTGTTGTGTGTGTATCTGGTCACTACCGCTCTAAATAGTGTGTGTGTTGTGTGTGTGTGTGGTCACTATTGCCATAACATGTGTGTATCTGGTCACTACTGCTCTAACTTGTGTGTGTGTATCTGGTCACTACTGCTCTAACTTGTGTGTGTGTGTGTATGTAGTCACTACTGCTCTTACTTGTGTGTTGTGTGTGTATCTGTTCACTACTGCTCTAACTTGTGTGTGAGTGTGTATGTGGTCACTACTGCACTAACGTGGGTGTGCGTTGTGTATCTGGTCACTATTGATCTAACTTGGGTGTGCGTTGTGGATCTGGTAACCACTGTTCTAACTTGTGTGTGTGTGTGTGTTTTGAATCTGGTCACTACTGCTCTAACTTGTGTGTGTATGTGTGTGTTGCGTATCTCGTCACTTCTGCTATAACCTGTGTGTGTATTTGGTTACTATTGCTCTAACTTGTGTGTGTGTTGTGTTTCTGGTCACTACTGCTCTAACTTGTGTGCTTGTGTGTGTGTTGTGTATCTGGTCCCTACTGCTCTAACTTGTGTGTGTGTGTTGTGTATCTGGTCACTACTTCTCTAACTTGTGTGTGTGTGTGTGTTGTGTATCTGGTCACAACTGCTCTAACTTGTGTGTGTGTATGTGTATCTGGTCACTTCTGCTCTGACTTGTGTGTGTGTATGTGTATCTGGTCACTACCGCTCTAACTTGTGTGTGTATCTGGTCGCTACTGCTCGAACATTTGTGTGTGTTGTGTATGTGGTCACTACTGGTCTAACTTGTGTGTGTGTGTGTGTGTTGATCATATATCTGGTCACTACTGCTCTAACTTGTGTGTGTGTGTGTGTTGTGTGTGTGTGTGTGTTGTGTATGTAACTGGTCACTACTGTTCTAACTTGTGTGTTGTGTATGTGTATGTGGTCACTACTGCTCTAACGTGTGTGTTGTGTATGTATCTGGTCACTACTGCTCTAATTTGTGTGTGTGTGTGGTCACTACCGCTCTAACTTGTGTGTGTGTGTGTGTATATGTGGTCACTACCGATTATTTCTTATGCCTATTGGGTTTATTCTACATCTCAAAGACGGTTTAACGAGATGACATTGAATAACACAAGGTTAACGGGGCAGTTGTTTCACTCCAGATGCTGCTTGCACAAAATGCCGGATGGTAACAGCCGGTTTACCGAATGATACGCTACTTTGGCATGGTTATTACACTAATCTACAGAATTACTTAAAGACTACTCGATTCTCGACGTTGGGAAGCAGCATTTCTTTATACATGGAACACCAATCTGGTGAATTAAGCTTCGTTACATCAGCAGGATATCTAGTTGGGTTCTGCATTAAGTCTTGGACAGGCGCATCAATGAACACAGGTCATCCAAGACATGCGGGTAGATATTTGCATGGATGACATGAATACAACTCTTGACTGTTTCAGTACTGTACCAGCTGCTTTCATGTACGTAAAGAGAGTCATATACTTAGTGTATTCTTCAACTGCCCTACCAACTAACAGGCAATTTGCACTAGTTCTTTGTGTTTGTTATATTATGAAACACAATATTTCTATCACGGAGTTCTAACCGGATGCACTGAATTTACCATCGGTAAAGCTACTGTAATTGTTATCACAATGCTACGGGTACTGAATTTACCCCCAGTAAGGCTACTCTCATAGTCATGACAATGCTAGGCAACTGCCATTACCATCAGTGGGTCTACTGGTTTTGCTAGTCACATAGCCATCACAACCATCACGGATACGATCTCGAGTTACACAATTAACATCCTCTACAACAACTGGGTGTAGTACCATCACACTCTTCAACACGGCAACCATCACTATAACATCCTTCATATTCACACAACACTGCTCTAATCATCACCAGATCCTGAAGCGTCAGACACGAAGAAGTACAGCAACGGAACAACCACGGACGAGTCCAAGCTCAGGACAGCAGCTGTCCTTGCCTCGTGGATATCTGGTATCTTCTCCCTGTCTTCAGGCCTGGCTGCTATTGGTAAGTTCCTGGACTTTTTGACTTGGATGCAGTCTGCACTAATCTCGTCAGTGTTTTGTAGACACAAACTTGATCAATGCAGAGAAGACACGTATGTGTGTTTCGGGTGCCACGATAGGAACAGAGCAAAGTAGTAATGTAATCTGAAACATTTCGTCACGAGCGAATAACCAGAACTGGGTACGGGCCAACTATTTTATTCTCTTAAAACTATTTTGTTGCAAGCTACGAACCCACCATGCTAGAAGACAAGCGACCAATTGAAACTAAGGAGGGTCATGCATGTGGCTGGCTACTACAAACTGTTTAATAAAATAAACCGCCAGATAAAGAAGCAGAACCATCTGTATCCATAGTAGAAGGGGAGAAGCCACTAATAACAATTGTTCTAGTTAACCAGTTAACTTATACACGATACTGGTCGTTACATAGTGGCTTAAACCTATCCCAACTGACAAAATTAAATCCCATAATCGGAAAAGCATTAACTGAGACACGAAGAAGTATTGTATCAGAAATTGAAAACAAAATTGTACCGGAAAACGCCACATCTAAAAATGGAATGTACTGACGCAGGTCCCCTGGATAGAGACTGACGCAGGTCCACTTGATAGAGACTGACGCAGGCCCACTGGATCGAGACTGACGCAGGTTCCCTGGATCGAGACTGACGCAGGTCCCCTAGATCGAGACTGACGCAGGTCCACTGGATCGAGACTGACGCAGGTCCACTGGATCGAGACTGACGCAGGTCCACTTGATCGAGACTGACGCAGGTCCCCTGGATCGATAATGGTGATACTGTGGTAATAATAATGATGGCGATGGTAAGGGTAATTATGATTCTGGTTGCTGGTGATCATGATGATAATAATGAAAATGATGATATTGATGGTGGCAATGATAAGGATGATGATAAAGATGATGCTGTGAGGATAATAATGATGATAATGATAATGATAATGATGATGATAATGATGATGATGATGATAATGATGAAGATAGTGATGATGATAATGATAATGATGATGATAATAATGATGATGATGATAATGATGATGATAATGATGACGATTATGATGGTGATGAGGATAAGGACAGTGGTGATTATTTTAGTGATGATGACGGTCATAGTGGTGAAGGTGGTGGTGGTAGTGGTGAAGATGGTGGGGGTAGTAGTGAAGATGGTGGGGGTAGTAGTGAAGATGGTGGTGGTAGTGGTGAAGATGGTAGTGATATTGGTGAAGATGGTGATGGTGTTGGTGAAGATGGTGATAGTGGCGGTAAAGATGGTGATGGAAGTGGTGAAGATGGGGATGTTAGTGGTGAAGATGGTGATGGTGGTGTTGAAGATGGTGATAGTAGTGGTAAAGATGGTGATTGTGGTGGTGAAGATGGTGATTGTAGTGGTGAAGATGGTGGTGGTGGTAGTGAAGATGGTGATGGTGGTTATGAAAAGGGTAATGGTAGCGGTGAAGATGGTGATGGTGGAGGTGGTGGTAGTGGTGAAGATGGTGATGGTGATGGTGTAGGTGATGGTAGTGGTGAAGATGGTGATGATGGAGATTATGGTTGTGAAGATGGTGATGGTGGTGGTAGTGGTGAAGATGGTGGTCGTGGGGGTGGTGGTAGTGGTGAAGATGGTGATGATGGGGGGGGGGGGGAGATGGTTATGGTGATGGTGAAGATAGTGGTGGTGGTGGCAGTGGTGACGATGGTGATGATGGTTGTGGCAGTGGTCAAGATGCTGATGGTGGTGATAGTGGGGAAGGTGTCGATGAAATAAAATGGTTCTGTTGGACAACTCCTCAGTTCTGAGCCAGTCCGGGTACAGCCAGTCCTTATTTGGATACGGAGTGAGTATTTTTAGACATCACGTGACATGTTCATGTTTCAGAATATTATCAATGATTCACTTTTAATTTTCAAATTTTTCTCATAAACAACACATTTAGAAAGTTCAGCTCACTTCACGTGGTGTATCCTCGTCCAAGGTCGACTTCAGTGGATCCCCAACGTCGTCCGTCTCATGTCTTGACGGTGCAATCTGTCAGACTCTTCCCTGTCAATCCTTTGATGTTATGTTCCCACTTACATCGTTGTTGAAATCTGACATGCTTACCTCCGACCTTTCCATCTACTATTGTGTCCAGCAAAGTGTTATTTATTTTGATGTAACATAACATATGGAAGCTGTCCGACTCTTGATTTCGTTCACCAATTATTTCTGCACACCTTGTCTCTCAAATACTTTCTTATGTGTTTTCTTTCAGTTCCATGAGAAGCACCCTCTAAATATCCACAATTGAAGGCATCAATTCTCTTCCCCAATTCTTTGTCCTCTTTCTATTTCACACAGCTAAAATCGAGTATTCATAACATATGATTACTCCCCTTTGTAACTTTTCTGTTATATCTGGCGGGGAGTCTGAACTCTCGAGGTAAGATGTCCGCCTCATATGTCTGAAGTCACGAGGTAAGATGTCCGCCTCCTCTCTATGAAGTCTCGAGGTAAGATGTCCGCCTCATCTGTCTGAAGTCTCGAGGTAAGATGTCCGCCTGATCTGTCTGAAGTCGCGAAGTAAGATGTCCGCCTCATCTGTCTGAAGTCGCGAGGTAAGATGTCCGCCGCATCTGTCTGAAGTCGTGAGGTAAGATGTCCGTCTCATCTGTCTGAAGTCGCGATGGAGACAGGACATTTTTCACTTGGATTTTCTGGTAAAAATTCCTCTGATTTCTGGGTAGTGAGATCGGACTCTCTTGTTCAGTGTCGAGCACATTAAAATCCATTGGCAGTTAAAAATCGAAAAGAGTAGACTTAACGGCCGCTGTCTGGACACAATACACAATTTCTGGTTAAAAATCTACCCAAATTATGCGTACCTTTCCTCTACCTGTGGACACATCCCCTCTACCGGTGGACACCTTCCCTGTACCTGTGGATACATCCTCTCTACCTGTGGACACAACCCATCTACCTGTGGACACATCCCCTCTACCTGTTGACACATCCCCTCTACCTGCGGACACATCCCCTCTAGCTGTGGACACATCCCCTCTACCCGTGGACACCTTCCCTCTACCTGTGGACACATCCCCTCTACCTGTCGACACAGCCCATCTACCCGTGGACACCTTCCCTCTACCTGTGGACATATCCCCTCTACCTGTGGACACAGCCCATCTACCTGTGGACACCTTCCCTCTACCTATGGACACATCCCCTCTACCTATGGACACATCCCCTCTACCTGTGGACACATCCCCTCTACCTATGGACACATCCCCTCTACCTGCGGACACATCCCCTCTAGCTGTGGACACATCCCCTCTACCCGTGGACACCTTCCCTCTACCTGTGGACACATCCCCTCTACCTGTCGACACAGCCCATCTACCCGTGGACACCTTCCCTCTACCTGTGGACATTTCCCCTCTACCTGTGGACACAGCCCATCTACATGTGGACACCTTCCCTCTACCTATGGACACATCCCCTCTACCTATGGACACATCCCCTCTACCTGTGGACACATCCCCTCTACCTATGGACACATCCCCTCTACCTGTGGACACATCCCCTCTACCTGTGGACACATCCCCTCTACCTGTGGACACATCCCCTCTACCTGTGGACATATCCCCTCTACATGTGGACACATCCCCTCTACCTGTGGACACATCCCCTCTACCTGTGGACACATCCCCTCTACCTGTGGACACATCCCCTCTACCTGTGGACATATCCCCTCTACATGTGGACACAAATAACATCTACCTGTGGACACCTTCCCTCTACCTGTGGACACATGCCTTCTTTGTCAACGTTAAACAGACAAAGAAGAAGTACGCATCCCTGTCCCACTCCCGCTTACAATTAAATATGAAGAGTAAAGCCCGGCAGATCTTGCATTGGCATGCTGCTCCCAGTTAAGGGTTCCTGTTTTGTTTTGTGTTATTTCCGTGAGATTGAATTAGTGAGATGACTTGACTGTATCATTTAGTGAGGTATTGTGGCAATGTGATTTAGCTAGGTATTGTGATAGCTTTGTTTAAGTGACTAAATTATTGTGACTCTGGTGAGGTAATACTTTTGACAGTTTTATTTAGTGAGGTACTTATGACATCCTTATTTGAATGAGGTACTTATGACATCCTTATTTGAATGGGGTACTTATGACATCCTTATTTGAATGGGGTACTTATGACATCTTTATTTGAATGGGGTACTTATGACATCCTTATTTGAATGGGGTACTTATGACATCCTTATTTGAATGTGGTACTTATGACATCCTTATTTGAATGTGGTACTTATGACATCCTTATTTGGGACTGGACCCATGCACACACCGACGGTTCTGTAACAAACACTACACAGAACGGAGGGGCAGGAGCATTCCTGAACCTACCAAATGGCAGACAAATAACACTGTCATTCGCTACTGGTAAGTACACAAACAATTTCAGAGCGGAGGCGGAGGCACTGAGGGCGGCAGTGGAAGAAATGGTGACACACAATGAAAATGAAAGCCATATAGTCCTGCTTACAGATGCTCTCGCCGTAGTCACAGCGCTAAAAAGCCAGAAAAACACTGAGCTTAATGACTTAAGAGCAGCACTCTGCAAACTGTGCCAGCAGTCCGCACCAAAAAGGGTAGTGGTACAGTGGGTCCCATCACACTGCAACATCCAAGGCAACGAGGATGCAGACAGACTGGCAAAAGAAGGTGCAAGACTACCACAAACAGATACCAGTATGACGTACGAAGAGTCAAAACGGCTTATCAAAGCCAGATACATGACCAAATGGGAAACCGAACATACTGGTTACACCAAAAACGAGGCCTATTACCAGTTGAACCGAAGAGAGCAGGTCGTTGTCTTCAGACTTCGCACTGGCCACAATAGACTGAGGTACCACCTATTCAACAAATTGAAGATAGGTGGTACCGACGAATGTCCGTGCGGTACTGGTAAAATGACCGCTGAACATCTGCTGCAGAACTGCCCGACATACGAGGATCAGAGAGAGCAGATGTGGCCATCACCAGTGGAACTGCAAGACAAGCTCAATGGCAGTGGCGACAGCCTCAGGATGACCACCGCTTTTTTCGAAAAAATAATGGTTACTGTCTGACTGCGTACGAAGAAGAAGAAGAAGACATCCTTTTTTGAATGGAGTACTTATGACAACCTTATTTGAATGAGGTACTTGCGACGTCATTATTTGAATGAGGTACTTGCGACGTCATTATTTGAAAGAGGTGCTTATGACGTCATTATTTGAATAAGGTACTTATGACATCATTATTTCAATGTGGTACTTGTGCCTATATTTGAATGAGGCACTTATGACATTATTTGAATGAAGTACTTATGACATTATTTGAATGAGGCACTTGTGATATTATTTGAATGAGATACTTGAAGCATCATTATTTGAATGCGGTACTTGTGACATTATTATTTGAATGAAGTACTTGTGACATTATTTGAATGAGACACTCGTGACATTATTTGAATGAGGTACTTGTGGCATCATTATTTGAATGAGGTACTTATGACGTCATTATATGAATGAGGTACTTGTACCTTTATTTGAATGAGGCACTTATGACTTTATTTGAATGAGGTACTTATGACATTATTTGAATGAGGTACTTGTGGCATCATTATTTGAATGAGGTACTTGTAATGAGGTACTTATGGCATCATTATTTGAATGAGGTACTTGTGATATTATTATTTAATGAGGTACTTGTGACATTATTATTTTAATGAGGTACTTGTGACATCATTATTTTAATGAGGTACTTGTGTCATCATTATTTGAACGAGGTACTTGTGATATCTTTATTTTAATGAGGTACTTGTGACATCATTATTTGAATAAGGTATTTGTGACATCATTATTTGAATAAGGTAACTGTGAGAAAGGTGTTATTTATGTTTCAGTTGGATGGTATATTAGACAGCCTGTCTTCGTTTGTGGTCCTGTGGAGGTTTCGCGAGTCGGCCACTTCTCCACATACCGAGGCGAGAGAGAGGAAGTAAGTCGTCTACTAGAGAGAGGAAGTAAGTCGTCTGCTAGAGAGTAGAAGTAAGCCGTCTGTTAGAGCAAGGAAGTAAGTCGTCTGTTAGAGAGAGGAAGTAAGTCGTCTGTTATAGAGGAAGTAAGTCGTCTGTTAGAGCGAGGAAGTAAGTCATCTGTTAGAGAGAGGAAGCAAGTCGTCTGTTAGAGCGAGGAAGTAAATCGTCTGTTAGAGCGAGGAAGTAAGTCGTCTGTTAGAGCGATGAAGTAAGTCGTCTGTTAGAGCGAGGAAGTAAGTCGTCTGTAAGAGAGAGGAAGTAAGTCGTCTGTTAGAGCGAGGAAGTAAGTCGTCTGTTAGAGCGAGGAAGTAAGTCGTCTGTAGGAGAGAGGAAGTAAGTCGTCTGTTAGAGCGAGGAAGTAAGTCGTCTGTTAGAGCGAGGAAGTAAGTTGTCTGTGGGAGAGAGGAAGTAAGTCGTCTGTTAGAGCGAGGAAGTACGTCGTCTGCTATTGTTTCATTTATAACAATTTTGTATATGATGTGGGGGAGATTTGTTATTTTGTAGTACCTTCCTCATTTGTTCTATTTCGGTCAGAACTGATCTGAACATAATGACCTTCTGTGTCAGATCTAACCAGGAGCTATTGTGTCAGCTCTCAGTCCTTGAGAAGGATGAACTTTATCCTGGACATTAGACTGCGTAATAGAGGCCAAGATGCTGCAGTGCATGAGTTGACAACAGCTAGGGACTAATATCTGGCTGCATCCATCAGGGTCAGCGAACTACGGTTGATCAAGACCCTATTCCGTTTATTTGTATCGTCCCTGGAAACATTCTGCACAAATCACTGGTGTAGTCTGTTCAAGAGATAGGAAGAGTGCGTAAATTACGCAGCCTTAGAGCCAACATGTTTTATATGTCAGAATATTTTGTTCTTTCTTGTTGCCCTATGTGTAACACGTGTTTCTGATATTGACTTCTTTTACTCCAGGGCCTGTGTTGTCATCTCGTTACTATTGTTCGTTTCTGCATTCTCATTGATCATCAAATCGGCCAAAACAATCGCATGCGATTGTATGTCAGACAATTTGGCGGAAATAGAGGTAAGAACAGATGTCCGTCACTTAACGGTGGCTTCGTTCAACGATTCTCTTCTCCGGTAATATTATTCATATAATCTACTATACTTGCACCATCAACTTGAACTATATGCTAGCGTACTGACAGTGTGTCTGCTTTCACGTGGCGTGTCTGAATAAAGAAGAAGATAAAGAAGAATGAAAAGAAGAAGACGACGGTAAAGGAAAATCAACGATGAAGAAGCGGTAGAAAACGATAGAGGTGAAGAAAAATAGAAAAGGAGATGATGTAGACGCAATGGAAGGCGAAGAAGGAGTAGAAGAATACGAAGAAGAAAAAAAAGTAAAGGAAGAAGAGAAAGATGAACAAGAATAAAAAGAAACAGACGAAGAAGGATTAATAGAAAAAGAAGAAAAAAGAGGAAGAAACGAAAGAATAAAAAAAATGAAGAAGAAGAAATTAGAAGAGGCATAGGTATGATCTTGTGGTACCTGGAAGTGGTAGAAGGTACCAAATCTGGAATTTGATGAATATGTAGATGACATGTCAGCGGTACATGTTACGTGATATTAATGTACGTCTGGGATCAAGATGCTGAGCAGCACATGAGCTGCAGTGGTCAGCGACCCATAGCTGACTGCTAGCGTCAGGGCCAGCGAACCAGAGCTGCCAAGACCCTTCTACACCTCCACGCGGTGATCCTGGATAACAGGCTGCAGCAGGGCAGACTGGCTAAGGAGAAGGGATCGAGGAGGGAATGCTAACCCGGTACTCAAAAAATGCTTGCTGAAGTCGGATGTGTTGGACCGAAAGGTGCAAATATCGCAGCCAAGCTGTAAACTACGACACAACGCATTCCGCTCTCTGGACTACATTCTGCTACTTAAGCCCTTTTAGGGTTTGGTAGTGGGAGATTGAGAACGAACGAAGAAGAAGAAGAAGAATGCACGTCTAAGGTGCATAATTCGATATTTACAAAAATCTAGAAATAAGATCTATCGAACACACACTAGACTAGAAATAAGATCTATCGAACACACACTAGACTAGAAATAAGATCAATCGAACACGCACTAGACTAGAAATACGATTTATAGAACACATCCGAGACTGTAAATTAAATGCTAAACTTTAAATCTAATCTTTAGAGAATGGGTCAAGATACAGCAGTGCAAGAGCTGACAGCAGCCAGTGCCGTATAGTTGGCTGCTTGCACCAGGGTCAGTAAACCAGAGCTGAAGAAGACTCTTTTCCACAACCATATGGCGGCTCTGTAAACCGACTGCGCTAGCAACAAGTGTAGTCTGGTCAAAGGTTAGGGTTCAAGGTGTGAAGGCGAACCTGGTACTCAAAAAAGCTAGCTGAAGTCGAATGTATCGAGTCCATATGGGCAGATATCGCAGCTTCGCCGTGAAATATGACACAATATCACAACGTCCTGTTCAAGAAGAAAGCCGAAAAAAACAAAGAAAAACATCCTTAGAGAAGAGACTCCAGCTTTGAAATCTAAACTACAAACACAGGTCAGATGAGAAGTTGGAGTCAGAGTTATCATTCATAGTTTTATGGCAACAATTGACAACACAGATACGAATGATGGTCGAAAAAGGAGTCAAGCCATTTACCTGGAAATTGGTGTGAACTTAAGTCTTTCTCTATTCATCATTCAAAGCGATACACTTCCCCCATCTTTTCTTTCACTTCATGATGCCAGGATGATAGAACTCCTCACTCTGGGCCCGGACAATTTCGAAATTTCACTTAGTCCTGTAGGTCAGAAAAAAAAAGAAGTCCGCAAAGCAATTTATTTATTTATTAAAAAAATTTTTAAGTGTTTGCCTCACTAGTTTCTACTGGTGTAGGCGCGCCTATTCCATCCCGTAGTCAATTTGAATGCATGTGTGTATCTGCTTGTACCTAGTCTGGTATTTCCGTTATGCTCCTCCCGTTGTTCCTTGCTTTTGATGATCCTCGTTGTCCTTCGTAGGTATTTGCACAGGTGTTTTCCTGGGACCATTTTCGGAATGAGTATATTTATTTTCCTTCATACTTGATTCGGATCTCTTTATTTATTTCCTGATTTAAATATATATACCCCCCCCCCCCCCCCCCTTTTTTTTTCTTCCTTTTTAAAAAAAAAAAATATCATCAAACATTTTACAAAAAATTGTGAAGATATCAGTGTAGTGAGGTGTACAACGAGAATGAATGAAATGGAATGATTGTGAAATATGAAGAACAATATACTGGATACATAAGAATTAAGAGTACAATACAAATTAATTGAAAAGGGTCTTCCTTCTATTGTGAGGCCCATATGTGTTGACTTCCTTCTGTCTGGTCTTGGTGTATCAGGTTTGACTTGCTCTCATATATTTTTCCATTGCAGCCATGTACTCCAACTTGTTAGCGATTTACTGATTTGTGTGCCACTTTGTAGATCCTTCGTTTCACCTGTGCCCTCTAGCTCTCGCAGTTTATTAGGTGTTGAATGTGTGGTAGGCTCAGGAATAGAAAACAAAAAAAGAACCAAAAAAAAAAATAGAAAGGTATGTAATTGTTTAAATAATTATAGATAAATAAGGTTGATGCAGTAGTAGTATAATTATATTAAGTATAAGTATATAGTGGTGAGGATTCCTGCAGAAGGGATAAACATATATAAACCTATATATACATACATAAGTGTAACTTACAATGCCCACATGTATCTATACTCATACTTACATATCTACAAACCTACTCATGTACACACTGTAGCGTTCGGGAACTTGTCACAACGACTTGCAACATAACAGATGGGCTAATTGTAGTGTGGTGTCCGCTACATCATCAGCGACGTATTTCCCCACTGAATCCACAAGCGGCGACCACCGATCAACACGTGCAAGGCACGGGTGACACAGAAACTGTTGCCAAGCTAGAGTAATCTACCGCGTTTATCGCCACATGGGTACTTGTGTGTTAATTCACCCACGGATTATAATTGGTCAATTTTAGTAGAATGTAGCCACACGAAACACCATACTTTTCAAGTCTCGTGGTAAACCTGTCCATGTCATTCTCAGATATAACACCGTATGTGGAAGATGGAATTCTTGCACACGCAAGAAAATAGCTTGTGTGCAGTTTTCGCAGGAAAGACGATTTATACACACCGTCGGACTGTGTGTTAAAAAATATGTTATGACTTTGTCTCTCACAGTTCACCAAGATCGTTAGAGATGTCGCGCATGTCAGCAGGACATCCCTGTTCGTTCTGGCACATGGTTAGAGGGCACACGTCTGTCCTATAGGGAGATTATTCTCTTCATGTACTGAGTAAAGAGATGACTAGCATTGCTTTCTGTAAATCAGAGCTAGTAATTGCCAATAATGCTGCCATAAAATGGAACAAATTCATTAATTGCCCACAAAACTCACAAATCAACACCAGGGTCCTTTTTTGGGCCCATAAAACCAACCAAACTGCACCCAACCAAATGATAGCTAGACACACAATTATTTTTATACGTAAACCCGTATGGTCATAGAATTTCAGAATGGGTGAATAACGCACCGCTTTTTCTATTAGTTTCTCTGTTTCTTTTTTAATTGTTTGGTAAGATTTTTGGTTGTCTTCCGTTTTGTATTTCTTTAGAGCTTTTTGTCTTTTTTTTATTTAGTTAGTGCATTCCTCAATCCACCAGGGTACATGTGTTTTGTTCTTTTTACGGTTAACGTTTTGGTTTTCTTTTCCTGTGGATTGTATTAAGTTAGCTGGCATGTTTTTGTTGTGTATGTGCTTTATAGCTAGCTATCTGCAGGATATTGGTTGTTAGGTTATGGTTGAATACGTCTACGTTATCTGAGATTAAGTCTTCTCTTTTGAGTCTGAGCAGATCTTCTTGGAATCCGTTCTAGTCTGCCTTATGGTAGTTGAAATAGGGTCTGATTGATATAGGTCACCAGGTGTCAAGTCCAGTGGTCATGGCAGATGGGAGATGATTTCATACCAGCACAGGTTTCTGACGTCCATTACTTGATTACTGAACTGGGGATGTGGTACCGGACCCAGGCGGAGGAGTTCTACGAACAGGGTATCAGGACGGTGAAGAATAAATGGAAGAAATGTATCGCATTGCAGGGAGAATACACAGCACACAGGGCTAAGGCTCACATCAATGTCCAGGAAAGTGCCTTGACTCCTTCTTATTATAATGCACAAGGCCAACGCTTTTGTATTATCGTAAAGTCCAAAATAACCATGAATTGATGATCAACGCAGAAAAAAAACTGCCTCTCCCCTCCCACCCCACCTGGAAGCTGGTCACAAATAGACAGATGTACAATGTCCGTTGGTCAGGATCTATTTGTCAACCATAAGGATCACTGACAGTGGACAAACAAAAAATAGTGAGACAAGAATTTCGTGTGAGCCGCGAAGTGGCTTGGTGTAGACTAGAGAGTACACCACTCGTCGGTGGGTTCTACAGCTACACCTATAGGGCTTCACTTGCACCTCATCCATTTTTTCTGTAACATCTCCTAGGACATGTCCAGCTTGGGCAGTCCTGCCAGGGGTAAAACTTCCTCGGGCGTAGCTCGCTGGATTATTCGGACACTTAAGCTGCCCAGCCTAGGCAGGGGAGGCTTACATTTGAAGAGGTCTTCGAAAGTCACTTCCGAGTCAAAATGTCTGCCTCAATCGCTGTTCTTATACTGAATGTTGCTGTCGTGTATGTTCCTCTCAGTAACGATATGTCCTAGTTGGTTGGCTGGTTATTGTATTGATCCAACAGCCTATTGGCTCCTGCCTTTTTGCCCAGTCTGGTGAGTCTGTTGATGTTCTTCCCACCCCAGGCAGAAGCCAGAAACGTACTGTCCTGACATTAAGTAATTGAGGGGGTGCATTAGCAACGCTCCAGGATACCGAAGCCACGGTAGTGTTCACTGTGCCCATTCTGTACCCTCCAGTAACGTTCTTTCTAGGTCAATGTGACGTTTGATGTGGCCTAATTATGTGAAGTTCCTAGACGTAATGTTGTTTATGTAGTGTTTTTGTGGGGTTGACCAAACCTCTCATTCGTACGTTGCCATCTTGGAAGATGCAAGTCCTCAGGGTCTTAAATTTTGTCATTTTGTTTGTCTTCTTCTATATGTTTTTAAAAAAAAATGTTTAAGTTAACCTCTTAGTCCAATGGTCAGTCTCCTTTCGTTTTGAAGTCTCTGTTGTTGCTTGCAGTTGTCCCGAGATATTCAAGACTTGTGACGTATTAGCTTGTTACTTCTCAAGGTCAACTTGAGGTCTAGGCTTTGCCTTGTCAGTGCTCATTGTCTAGGTCAACTTGAGGTCTGGGCTTCGCCTTGTCAGTGATCATTGTCTAGGTCAACTTGAGGTCTGGGCTTCGCCTTGTCAGTGATCATTGTCTAGGTCAACTTGAGGTCTGGGCTTCGCCTTGTCAGTGATCATTGTCTAGGTCAACTTGAGGTCTGGGCTTCGCCTTGTCAGTGATCATTGTCTAGGTCAACTTGAGGTCTGGGCTTCGCCTTGTCAGTGATCATTGTCTAGGTCAACTTGAGGTCTGGGCTTTGGCTTGTGAGTGATCATTGTCTAGGTCAACTTGAGGTCTGGGCTTTGCCTTGTCAGTGTTCATTGTCTAGGTCAACTTGAGGTATGGGCTTTGCCTTGTCAGTGTTCATTGTCTTAACCTTGTCGTTGTTGATGAATATATTTGGTTTCTCGGTTGTTTAACCGACAGGATCATCTTTTCCAACCCCGCAGCGCTCTCGTGAGGACACCTCTATCATCTGCATGTCTTAGTACTGGAATTCCATTGCTGCTGACCGTGAATTTGTCATACTCTTTGTCATTCTTGTCATTTGACATATTTTTCTGTGTAGCCTTTGAGCAGATAAGGCCAGAGCAGGCATCCTTGTCTCACTCCCCTTGTGCCTCTCGAACCAGACCGATGTTGCTCCAGTTATTCTGACCGTTGCTTATTGTCCCTGATGCAGTGTTTCGATCAGTCGAATATGGTACTCCCCGAACTCTTATGTCAACCATGATTCTCCTACAGATGTTCGTGTCGCACTCAGTCGAAACCCTTGGTATAGTCAATGAAGCAGGTGTGTAAGTCGACACTGTACTCTGTGCACTGTCAATAATATTTCGCGTGTTAAGGGAGTGATCCCTCGTGCCTCTGTCCTGTCTAAAACCTGTCTGAGCCATCTGTACTGTCTCGTTGATTTTGTTTTCTAACATTTTCATGATGAACCTGGTGAGAACTTTCCTAGGAAAGATGCACTACAAAAATCGTTACTCCAAATTTATAAATAAATAATGACAAATAAAACAATGATAGAACATTTCTTTGCTATAAATAGTTATTAACGTCATCCCAACTCACGTGTCCCCTTACAAATGTGTGTTTCAAGTGTTCTTGTCTTGGAGAGTTCCAATCATCCTGGGTGGGGAAACACTCCATACAAATCTGTTAGTTCTATCATCCTGGGTGGGGAAACACTCTATGCAAATCTGTTAGTTCTATCATCCTGGGTGGGGAAACACTCCATACAAATATGTTAGTTCTATCATACTGGGTGGGGAAACACTCTATACAAATCTGTTAGTTCTATCATCCTGGGTGGGGAAACAGTCTATACAAATCTGTTAGTTCTATCATCCTGGGTGGGGAAACACTCCATACAAATCTGTTAGTTCTATCATCCTGGGTGGGGAAACACTCCTTACATATCTGTTAGTTCTATCATCCTGGGTGGGGAAACACTCCATACAAATCTGTTAGTTCAATCATCCTGGGTGGGGAAACACTCCATACAAATCTGTTAGTTCTATCATCCTGGATAGCCAAACACTCCATACAAATCTGTTAGTTCTATCAGCCTGGGTGGGGAAACACTCCATACAAATCTGTTTGTTCTATTTACTCAGTGGTAAGTTTTAAGCAACTTAAAAGGCCACTGCCGATTTCCTGGCCAGACGTTGCTTTTTGTAAAAGCTTTTCTTTTTTACCTGAATGGCTACTATAGCGGTCCGTTGATATCAAGTCACGCCAGACTTTGCTCATTCTATCAACTACCTGCATTGCTGTATCTCGCACTTGCACTCGGCAAGAGCGTGCTCTTTTCTAGTTTGTTCCTTATAAAAGACACACCTTTAAAGAAGTCAGAACAAAATCTTCGTACATGCGTTTTATTTACATCATTAGGTCGATAGTCCCATGCACAGCTCTCTGTAGTCACATTTTTGCAACATGCATGAAGGAACAGTGTCATTTTACTTCTTCGTGTATTGTTCCACGTGAAAATGAAACGTTTTAATGAATGATGATGATGATGATGATGACTATGTGGATGATGGTGGTAAATGGCCATGATGATGATGATAATTTACTTCCCCTGCCCTCGGCACCACGACTACTTCACCTGTCATGGGCACCACGACTGCTTCCTCTGTCCTGGGTACCAAGACTTACTTCCCTTGCCCTGGACACTACGACTTATTTTCTCATTCCTAAACACCACGACATACTTCCCCTGTCCTGGACACCACTACTTACTTCCCCTGTCCTGGACACCACTACTTACTTCCCCTGTCCTGGACACCACTACTTACTTCCCCTGTCCTGGACACCACTACTTACTTCCCCTGTCCTGGACACCACTACTTACTTCCCCTGTCCTGGACACCACTACTTACTTCCCCTGTCCTGGACACCACTACTTACTTCCCCTGTCCTGGACACCACTACTTTCTTCCCCTGTCCTGGAGACCACTACTTACTTCCCCTGCCCTGCGCACTTCGACTTACTTCACCTGTCCTGGGCACCACGACCTACTTCACATGCCCTGGGCACCAAGTCAAACATCCCATTTCCAGTGTTCAGCCACGTGGATTGTCTTGTCCCTCCCCCTCAACTTGTCATCCGTATTGCATGTTTCCAGAAAGCTTGGCAGACCATCAGTTGGTCTGTGTCTTATGTTGCTGTACAGTCGTATATTCTCACCATCCCTCATAATGATAATTGGAATCAGTACTATGATATATGAGTAATAAACCTTTGATTTCCTCCCCCAGTTATGGACCATAATATCTGCTTAAGCGAAGCTTGGACTTGTAGTGATGATTATTAAATTATCCTGTACATGTCCACAGAATGAGGAGATAATGATCGTGTCGTTCTCTTTGTGTTGTGGAGTAATTGCTCTTGTTCTAGCCGTATGGAGAGTTTACCTGGGTTTACGGCTCAACAGTCGAGTGCTAATAATGGATAGTAAGTAATCATGAAATAGACCAAAGCTACAACTGCTTAATTACCCCTATGCTCCATCCAAAATGCATGGCTTTCTATTGGTTCCATTGGTTCTATTGCCATTGGTTTTCATTTGAACTATTGTTTAATTTTTATTTTTTTTAACATGTTTTTTGTCCAACACTTTAATCCTATCACTCTTGATTTAATGCTGATAGATTTCGGCTGTTATAAATCCCTTTCCCCTTTGTTATTTTCTCTGTTGTCTCAATGTGTACCCCTGTTTAGCAGTTATGGTCTTTCTGCGACCTCTCTTGATAACAGTGTCCTTCTTTCATTGCTGTAAATGCGTTATTTTTTTACAACAGTGCTAAATTACAACCTTAGACAATGAGCTACAAATCGTTGAAAAAAATTGAAAGTCATTAGAACAAGGAGCGATTAGAAAAGAAAAATGCTACGAAAAGGCAAAGATTTTTAGATACTAAATAGAAAAACTAAAGACAAACAATTATCGCATTTTCTGTAAAACAGCCCAACAAAATTCGGAACAAAAAATACTAAAGGAAAGCAGATTAAGAGCACAAAGATCTTGTGGAATAATAAGGTTACAGAATGAATAAATATTTAAAATGAAATTTATAAAACATTTACAACGTCTAAGGTGCAGGAAAATTGTTTTGCTTTTCAAATAACAAAATGAAATGCAAAACAAGAAATCAAAACCACGAAAGAACAATCATGGAAGAAATATGGAGATCAAATTACACCCAATGCAAATATCACCAAAGTGAATTCTCCAAACAGTGGCCCCATAAACATCTCGTCATCTGACTGCAGATGTTATCACTGAATGTGGATTTGTAGGTGGCTGATCAAACCAATCCTGGAGTGGGTTTGTAGGTGGTTGATCAAACCAATCCTGAAGTGGGTTTGTAGATGGCCGATCAAACCAATCCTGGAGTGGGTTTGTAGGTGGCCGATAAAACCAATCCTGGAGTGGATTTGTAGGTGGCTGATCAAACCAATCCTGGAGTGGGTTTGTTGGTGGCTGATCAAATCAATCCTGGAGTGGGCTCGTTGATAGCTGATCAAACCAATCCTGGAATAGGTTCGTTCGTGGCTGATCAAACCAATTCTGGAGTAGGTTGTAGGTGGCTGATCAATCCTGGAGTGGGTTCGTGGGTGGCTAATAAAACCAATCCTGGAATAGGTTCGTTGGTGGCTGATCAAACCAATCCTAGAGTAGGTTCGTTGGTGGCTGATCAAACCAATCCTAGAGTAGGTTTGTGGGTGGCTGATCAAACCAATCCTAGAGTGGGTTTGTAGGTGGTTGATCAAACCAATCCTGGAGTGGGTTCGTTGATGGCTGATCAAACCAATCCTGGAGTGGGTTCGTGGGTGGCTGATCATACTAACCCTGAAGTGGGTTTGTAGGTGGCTGATCAATCCTGGAGTAGGTTCGTGGGGTTGCTAATCAAACCAATCCTGGAGTGAGTTCGTAGATGGCTGATCAAACTAATCCGAGCCCGAAAGCTTCTGCCACACTGAGGGCAAAGAAACACTGTCTGACCGTCAGACGGAAGCAACTTTTCTCTTGCCTTCCGTGTTGTTCGTCTCCTTCCAGCTACCTTCCTTCTTGTCTGCTCCATATGTGTTGTGCCAGAAAAGATAACTTTTGGTTAACATGGTATCTGACACTTGATTGACTAAACAGATCCGCCTTGATCTGGACACAGATGGTATAACGTGGGGTAGCCTGAAACAAGCAAGAAAATTGATCGAGTACACATTCCCGAATTAATCTTGTTTTAGATGTTATAACGCAAGGACTAGCTGGCACTTGGCAATTATATCTAACATTCTCCGATACCTGAAAAATATTTATAAGATTCTCTGAGACCTGAAAATTATCTCTGATTCGATCAGACCTGAAACGTATCTCTTAGACTCTATGAGACACGAAAATTATCCGTTAAATTATCCGTCAACTGAAATTATCTCTAAATTCTCTGACACCTGAAAATTAACTCTAAGATTCTGTGAAATCTGCAAATTATCTTTTAGATTCTATAAAACCTGAAAACTATCTCTTAGATTCTCTGATACCTAAAAATTATGTCTTAGATTCTCTGATGCCTGAAAATTATCTCTTGCATTCTCTAATACCTGAAAATTATCTCTAAGATACTCTAAGACCTGAAAATTATCACTTACATTCTCTGATATCTGGCAATTATCTCTTAGATTCTCTAATGCATGAAAATTATCTGTAAGTTTCTCTGTAAGTTTCTCTGAGACCTGACTATTATCTTTTGGATCTATGTAAACTGAGAACTATTGATAGGGCTCTCTGAGACTTTTAAAGATATTTCTATGGTTCTTTGAGATGTAACAATTATTTACAGTGTTCCTCTATGCTTAGCCGGCTCCCTGATACTTGACATATACTTATGTTGTTCCTCTGTGATTAAATGCTGGAACAGCCTTCTCTTTCACTTCATCTGCTACACCAGTACCTGTTATGACAATCGATTTTGTTTTAAAACAATTAAACTTCACCTTTTTCAGGTATTATAACGTTTGTTGGGGCAGCCATTAGCTTCTTGGGGGTGTTGGGACTTGAGCTGTACACTAGCGACGAGGATGTGTGGTACCTGGACGCCATGTTTGGCATGTTCTGTGGAGCCTTTCTATTCGTGTTTGGTCTTAAGTAAGTCTTAACGTTTGAAACATTTATAATATTGATAGTTGATCCAAATACCAAACTAGGAGGCGACAGGAGACTATGGTAGACAGAACCATAGCCGGAATGGTAGATAGAACGATTGACAGATCGATAGACGAGATGGTAGAGAGAACGATAGATGGGATGGTAGAGAGAACGATAGACTGGAGTACAGACATAACGATAGACGGGATGGTAGAGAGAGCGATAGACGGGATGGTAGACAGAGCGATAGACGGGATGGTAGACAGAACGATAGACGGGATGGTAGACAGAGCGATAGACGGGATGGTAGACAGAGCGATAGACGGGATGGTATACAGAACGATAGACCGGATGGTAGACATAAGACGGGATGGTAGACAGAGCGATAGACGGGATGGTATACAGAGCGATAGACGGGATGGTAAACAGAACGATAGACGGAATGGTAGACAGAACGATAGACAGGATGGTAGACAGAGCGATAGACGGGATGGTAGATAGAGCAATAGACGGGATGGTAGACAGAACGATAGACGTGATGGTAGACAGAACGATAGACGGAATGGTAGACAGAACGATAGACGGGATGGTAGACAGAGCGACATATGGGATAGTAGACAGAGCGATAGACGGGATGGTAGACAGAACGAAAGACGGGATGGTAGACAGAACTGAAAACAATTAGAACATGACAACAATTAATGATAGCACGACAGAAATACAGCAATACGGGTTGACGATAGAATAGACATTCAGCTCTATCGTTTAACAAGATAGACAGATATCATACCAATAATGTCTCCCACGTCACCGATGAAGACCGCCAACATCATCCTGAGGCAAACTAAATCTTTTGAGACGGTCGGTGTGCATGTGACTTGTCAAACCGATGCCACCGCTAAAAGTTATAACGAACGACAGACATGATCTGCAGCTGGTACTAGTATTCCCTCTGCTCTAGACTTTCTGATCATGCGTCTATCCTATACTGTCCTCACGTGGAGACTGTCACTGACTGTTAGACAGACAACCATTAAGATAAACAGACAGCAAGGCAGACAACTATACCCATGGACTGACATAATGGCATGACAGACCCGACAAGATGCATCAATTATGCAAACAGGAACACACAAGTCCATGATTATTTGTTTGTGTCCCCTTGTTCCAGATTATTGATCCAGATGACATGTCTGTATAAAGTCAAAGAAGATAAAGTGGAACACTTAGAGAGCAAGCCATGAACTATGGGACACTGAAGACCATCTCGTCTCGTTTCATTTGCTGGTAGACGTCGTGGAGGATGTGCAATCTTCTTTCGGGTGTCATCTGCCATTATTTGTGCATATGTGCTTCTCTGTATGTTTTTTAACACTTTGTTTATAATGTTATGACATTCCAAACTATATATGTACGTTCACACATACACATGCTAATTTGCAACACTTCGTTCCTGACCAGCGTTAAAGTCTACTGAAGGACACTTCTGACATTTATTCAAATACGATTTGACCGGTCAATAGTGACGGACGTTTTTGGATTTCAATCAAAATAAAACATCTTCAAAATTTGAAACTTTGAAGGAAGAAAGATGCATTGGCCTGGTATAGAAAAAGTAAATAATTGACAAGTTTAACAATATTAAAATATCACTATAGCTTTCTTTGTGTTGCGCAACTCAGCGACTTCAAATATATATATATATATATATAGTCAAATATACTGTGTATAAAAATTGAATAAGGATATTGAAAAATCGAATGCACGTCTTTATATTAATTGTGTTGAAAATTAAAGAAACATTTTTATTTTTAAAATGTGGAAGGTTTTTTTGTCACACAACTTTGAAATAAAACAATCACGGATTTCTAAATGCACTTCATCGCTCTTAGCAATTGTGAAATTATTATTGTCTTAGTTCATGGATTTTCGTTACATCTTTCGACATATTAAAGGTCACACATCAAGGTGCAATTTTTGGTACAGTGACCGACAACCTGACAAAGATCGATAATTATGAGCATTATTATAATAAGTACCTGCTCCTGTAAGTAAATGTGGTTAGAGAAAGTTCTAAGTATCACTCACAAGTGTGCTCTATTGCAGTAAATAAAGCAAAGGTACTTCAACAGAAGACAATGCCGTAGAGGATGAAGCGTAACAAACTTTATGGTACTAGATCTGCCCTTTGTGTGAGGTGCGATGGTTAGTTACTTTACCTGTTGTCTTTTCTTCCCTACCTGTAAACCAGATACACATTTACAGCTTGGCTGACCACTGCGTGTCGATAATGTGGATCTAGCCAGGTACATTTTGTCACGAAAAGCAAACACTCCAACTCTAGCACTCAGAAGCACTTCTGATAGAGCACACATAATCCGAATATAATTGGGGAGATTGATTCAGTTAAACAACTTTCAGGTATCAGAACAACATTACTGTAACATACAATTGCGGTTGGTATCAGAACAACATTACTGTAACAAACTTCTCCTTCTTCTTCGTCGTACGCTGTCAGACATCAACCTGTATTTTTTCGAAAAAAGCAGCGGTCATCCTGAGGCTGTCGACACTGCCATAGAGCTTGTCTAGTGTTGCCACTGGTGATGGCCACATCTGCTCTCTCTGATCCTCGTATGTCGGGCAGTTTTGCAGCAAATGCTCAGCGGTCATTTTCCCGGTACCACACGAGCATTCGTCAGTGCAACCTATCTTCAATTTGTTGAATAGGTGGTACCTCAGTCTATTGTGGCCAGTGCGAAGTCTGAAGACCACGACCTGCTCTCTTCTGTTCAACTGGTAATAGGCATCGTTTTTTGTGTAGCCAGTATGTTCTGTTTCCCATTTGGTCATGTATCTGGCTCTAATAAGCCGTTTTGACTCTTCGCATGTCATACTAGTATCTGGTTATGGTAGTCTTGCACCTTCTTTTGCCAGTCTGTCTGCCTCCTCGTTGCCTTGGATGTTGCAGTGGGATGGAACCCACTGTACTACTACTCTTTTTAGTGTGGACTGCTGGCATAGTTGACAGAGTACTGCTCTTAAATAATTAAGTTCAGTATTTTTCTGGCTTTTTAGTGCTGTGACTACGGCCAGAGCATCTGTAAGCAGGACTATATGGCTTTCATTCCTTTTACCTGTCACCGTTTCTTCCACTGCCGCCCTCAGTGCCTTTGCCTCCGCTCTGAAATTGCTTGCGTATTTTCCAGTTGCCAATGACATGGTTATTTTTCTGCCACTTGGTAGGCTCAGGAATGCCCCTGCCCCTCCGTTCTGTGTTGTGTTTGTTACAGAACCGTCGGTGTATGCATGGGTCCAGTCCATGCTTGGGTAGGTTTTCGTTATGTACCTCAGGGTTATGTACCTCTTCTTTCTTTTTCAGTCTGGCAGTTTTTGTTTCCAATACCTGGTATATTTTCTACCACCTCTGGAAATATATGCTGCCTCCAGGTAGGTTTTCGTACAGTAGGGATGGGCTTTGGTGTTGTTAGTGCGTTCATGGGGGTCTTCATGCATCTTTGCTTTGGCTATTTCTGCAAAGTATCTCCGCTTTAGTTTCCCATTTCCCAAATTGTTTAGTCTCTGGTGCATTGGATGGTTAATCAGTCTTCTGAGTTTCTCTGCTTGCTGCTGGGCTCTGCAGTCTCTTCTGTCGGTCATGGATTGCAGTTTTGTAATCTTTTCAAGTTCTAAAATTGGCGTTGACTTCATGCCTACTGTTATAACTCTCATGGCTTGGTTTTGGAGTTTGCTAATTTTATCGAAGTTCGCCTTTGCTGCTGTTGTCCATGCCGCAATGCCATACTCGAGAACTGACCTCACTCTTCCAGTGTACAGTTTCTTTAGTTTACTTTCGTCTGCTCAACAGCTTGTGCCAGCAAGTTTCCCCATGATTGCCATTCTTTCTCATTCGGTTTCTCTCGATCTGACTTTTCCATGTCATGAGCCGATCAAATGTGACTCCCAGGTAGTTTGGGTTGTCGTTTGACTTTAGGTATTTGCCGTTAAGACTTAATTTGGTGTTTTGGGGTTTGTTTGATAGCGAGAATATCGCACATGTTGTTTTTTCCTCGTTTATTTTGACCAGCCAAGAGTTCGCCCACTCTTCCAGCTATATTAGGGCCTGCTGCATCCGATTACTTGCTATGGTGAGATTCTTTTCAGAGGTCCACATAGCCAGATCGTCTGCAAACATTGAGCTATGGACTCTTCTTGGTATATTCTCTGTTATGTTATTTATATACACCAGGAAGAGTGGGGGTGACAGTACTCCCAATTGGGGTACTCCCTGCTCGAGTGTCACCTTTTTTGCTCATCTGTCCTTGTACTTGAACTCTGGCTGTTCTGTTTTTGAGGTAGTACTTCACTTCTTCGTCGCTTGACTTTAAGTCCCTCTTTCCAGACTTTGTAAAATGCCTTTTCTAGGTTCACCCAAACCGCTTTGTGTGTTTTTGCTCCTGGTAGGCATCTTCTATTTCCTGGGCTATGAGGGTGACTTGATCCTCAGTGGATCTGTGCTGTCTAAAGCCTGCTTGCTGTGCAATTAGTATGTGTTTTTCTTCCAGATGCCACATCAGTCTGGCGTTATCATACGTTCCATCAGTTTGCCTACACAGCTCAGTAGGCTGATAGGCCTGTATCCATTTGGATCTGTTTTATCTTTTCCTTTCTATGCCTTGGGTACAATACCCCTTTTCCAGCTTTGGTTCAGGACTGATAGTAATTTCCTCTTTGCTGTTTGGCCCAGCCCCATCAGCATTTCGTTTGTTATCCCATCTTTTCCGGGAGATTTCCTTTTCTTTAATGTTCTCATGGCCTCTTCCATTTCATTCATTGTTAGTTTTGCCATCATGTGCTCTTCTGGTGCCATATTGATGCTGTCGTGCCCCTTTTGCTCTTCACTAATGTCTGTATGCCTATCTGCATGGACATCAATGTGGTTTGCTCTGGCATAATGTTCAACAAAGGCTTTTGCTGCTTTTTTTCCAGTGAGCATGTGGTCGCCCTGCTTGATGGTAATTTGTTTGTGTGATGGAGTTTCATCATTCATGGCTCTGACTAACTTCCATAGTTTGTTCCAATATTTATCTAGATTGAGGCTTTCTGTTTTGTTTTTCCAGCTTTCTCGTGTTGTTTGGTTTAGAGTGTATTTTTATTTCGCCGTGGTGGCTTTGAGGGCGATATTTGCCTCCATAGATTGTTCTCGCTCTGCCATGTTCCTAGCATTTGAGACTTCATCTTCCACTTTCTGCAACTCATCATTCCAATAGGGCTTATAATTTTTCCTAGCCCCTCTTGGGATGGTTTCAGTGGCAGCTTGCATTATTGCTTTGCTTAGGCTTTCCACCATGGGCTTCATTTTGTTATTCCGTATGTTGATGGTTTCACAAAGCCCATCTGTCAGAATTGCAAATCCGTCCCAGTCGGCTCGTTTGTAATTCCAACGTGGGAGCGGTTTTGTTTCCTGTGGGCCTACTTCCATATCAACTTCTAGCCTAATTGGCCTGTGGTCGCTACCTGCCAATTGGTTTAGCACCTGGCGGTCTATTTTGTGGTGAATGTCCAACGTGGAAAAGGCCAAGTCTGGAGTAGAGGTGGTATGCCATGTTCTAGAATAGAAGCAAGGGCTATCCTCCGGCCTATTGATTAGACAGAGATTTGTGTCTATCTCCCAATCTTCCACTTCGTCACCTCTGCTGTCTGTGTCCGAGTATCCCCATCTCTCCGAAGGGCTGTTGAAGTCTCCAGCTACTATGCAGTTGGAGTCTTTGACTTCCATACTCGAGAGCGACAGGTCTTTGTTTGGGGGTCCGTACAGGTTGAAGATGCGGATCTTCATCTCTTGTGCCATTATGTCAACTCCTACAATTTCTGCTTGTCCGGTGTAATTGACAGCTACCACGCTACTCGGTAACATACAATTGGGGTTGGTATCATAATAACTTTACGGTAACATACAATTGGGGTTGGTATCACACAATTTACGGTAACATACAATTGGGGTTGGATGAACGTTCCTGTAGACTGATGTGCTAAGATGGTTGGCGCTACAAACTGTTTAAGACTGATGCTATTTATTAGTTACATATTTATTTATAGAATTCTAGACGAAATTTAGACTGATACATTTGTTTGCGGAATATCGTATCACTAGTATTGATGTGCTAGGACAATGAGCCAGATGCGGTCAGTGATATAACCATACGCTTCATCCTTTTGTCGTTCGAGACGCCCAGACATTGCCACATTGGCTTTTCCAGTTGATTTTGAATCAACAAGATGCACGCTTCGGAGTTACAATTTGTATCGTCCATCTCCGATAGGACATTGTGCATTATCTCACCTTCGTTTAGAGCAAAGTTGCTTTAAATGTGTAGATTGTTCGACGCCCGCGGTTACGGCCTTCGAACACGATGTGCAAAGAAAAAAAAAACCTTGGCTGATGAAAATTGAAAAAAGCGACCTGTTATCATCTTATTTTGTTTCTGCCGGCTTGTCCCCCTTCATTTTGCGAGCTTGTTGCCTTTCCTTCTGTCAGCTTTATGCCCTTCCTGTTGCCTTTCCTTCTGTCGACGTGGCGTCCTTCCTGTTGCCTTTCCTTACCTCAGCGTGGCGCCTTTCCTGTTGCCTTTCCTTACCTCAGCGTGGCGCCTTTCCTGTTGCCTTTCCTTACCTCAGCGTGGCGCCTTTCCTGTTGCCTTTGCTTACCTCAGCGTGACTCCTTTCCTGTTGCCTTTCCTTACTTCAGCGTGGCGCCCTTCCTGTTGCCTTTCCTTCTGTCGACGTGGCGCCCTTTCTGTTGCCTTTCCTTCTGTCGACGTGGCGCCCTTTCTGTTGCCTTTCCTTCTGTCGACGTGGCGCCCTTCCTGTTGCCTTTCCTTATGTCAGCTTGGCGCCCTTTCTGTTGCATTTCCTTCTGTCAGCTTGTCGCCCTTTCTGTTGCCTTTCCTTATGTCAGCTTGTCGCCCTTTCTGTTGCCTTTCCTTATGTCAGCTTGTCGCCCTTTCTGTTGCCTTTCCTTATGTCAGCTTGTCGCCCTTTCTGTGGCCTTTCCTTATGTCAGCTTGGCGCCCTTTCTGTGGCCTTTCCTTATGTCAGCTTGGCGCCCTTTCTGTTGCCTTTCCTTATGTCAGCTTGTCGCCCTTTCTGTGGCCTTTCCTTATGTCAGCTTGGCGCCCTTTCTGTGGCCTTTCCTTATGTCAGCTTGGCGCCCTTTCTGTTGCTGTCTTGCTGCCTTTAATTTGCTAGCTTATCGAACTTCGTTTCAATGTCTATATTTCAATATTATGAACCCATTGTTTGTGGGTAGAATAGAGCCCATGTAACCGTTCAAGTACATTGTCTAGGAAGGGGGGGGGGAGGGAGGGGGGGGGGGGGTGCGAGAAGCAGTTTTTCTTAGGTCAACAACTTCAATGCTCTTGAGGTTGCTCTTGCTACAGCCTGGGTGCAGCTCCCTGTAAAATGACTAGCTGTAGTCGTTGTCGTTGGGGGTCGCTGTAGTCCAGAGGTTAAGACACTGGCCTCTCACATTGATGAACGGAAACGGTGGGCGATCGAACCCTGCAAGTACGGAAGGTAAGACTAGAATGTTTGCATCCTGAGTTACCACCAGTCGTCTCAACCAATAGTCTTGCCACTGATCCAAGGTAACTCGAGATAATGGTGAGATTGATGACCAGCGCATATTCTTCCTCACTGTAATCCAAATATGGCGCACGTCACATTATTATAAGATAAAACCGTCTGATTGTATGCCCATCATCGCTTCGCTATGGGTAATAACCTAGTGGTAGTCTTATATCTCACTTAGAAAAACGGGCAGATGTCCTGTTTATGTAAATGGTGGATATATTTCTATTATCTATATCTTTAGAATAGCACATTTTCGATATTACAGCAACACGTATGATGGTATGACATGTGGAGTGGAACGAAAATGCCCGTGAAGTGAATGGTGTCAGATGGTGTCAGATGGTGTTACAAATTTATGAGACTACAGTTGAACACAGTAATTTTGTTTAAATTGTTGGAGAAAAAAAATGGGATAGGGCTTCGAATGATACTATTGCCAACCTCAAAACAGTGACTTCTGGATTACGATAAAATAGGAGTAGACATGAGATTAAGATTATAATAGGAGTAGACATGAGATTAAGATTATAATAGGAGTAGACATGACATTAAGATTA
Source organism: Ariolimax columbianus (assembly GCA_036924085.1). Lineage (NCBI taxonomy): Eukaryota > Metazoa > Mollusca > Gastropoda > Stylommatophora > Arionidae > Ariolimax > Ariolimax columbianus. The sequence goes on from JAVGWX010000016.1 coordinate 46,115,618, forward strand.
AGTCTGCGTTTCTCCAATAACAAGCACTGCAGATGTTTATAAAATGGTAGAGACGTTATTGTACTAGGGCACAGCTATCTCTGAAGTGAAATCCAGTCACCTATTCCCGCTGTTCTAATTACCCTAAAAGTGTGATGCGTATTTAAAATACGTTTATAAAATGGTAGAGACTGTATTTTACTAGGGGACAGCTATCTCTGAAGTGAAATGAACAGTTACCCAATCTCGCTCTACTATTTACCCCAAAAGTCTGGTGCGTAGATTAAAGCTGGGTAAAGTTGAGTTAAGTGACTACCGAGTAAATAAATCTCCGATAATTAATCAATTTATATCAAGGGAAATAGTCAAGAGTAAATTTCCAAATAGTAGTTTTAGTACGTTATTTCCCTTGGACCTCACTAACCTCTTACGGAGGTCATCGAAAAACGAATCTCAGGATCGTTGCTTGACTCTCTCATGTTGTTCCTCCTGTGTTGTTGCCCTGTTGCAGCCTGTTATCCAGGATATGCTCTAAAGTTGATCACTCCACATCATGAAATCATTTATTGTAATTTAGCGTTCCAAATGTTAATTTAAAACCGTAATGTTTTTTAAGTACTGAAAATTTATATTCGAATGCAAAACAAAACTCTGCAAGTAATTTCTCCTGTGCCATTGATCATGCAGACGTCATTTTTTCTTATAATAATGTTCAAGATTATCCCTTCATTGTAGACTCCAGCTAACGCTACATCTTTTACAATTGTGTTTTTATGAAAATTCAAATATTTACTCAATTTTATTTAAAAAATTGATACTCCAAATTATATTAATTCTTACACATTGCAAGATAGCTTGATTTCCATAATTCACTGCGCCATGGTTTTTTAAAAATTAGATGCAAAAGTGCAGGAAAGTTGCTTTAAAAGCGAAAAAGTACATTGCGGTTTTTGGCAAAAATGTTTAGGACACTATTTTTTACCATTTTTCTTATGATTAAATACCGTGATTCTTATCAATGACCTACAACCTGATATATAAACCCTTCAGTAACTGCCTGCCAACCATCAATGACCTCGAACCTGATTTATAAACCCTCCAGTAACTGCCTGCCAACCATCAATGACCTCGAACCTGATTTATAAACCCTCCAGTAACTGCCTGCCAACCATCAATGACCTCGAACCTGATATATAAACCCTCCAGTAACTGCCTGCCAATCATCCAGTACAAATCCCTTCATCTTTTTTTGCTCTCCTGGAATCATAGAATGCCTTAATAGCTTTTCTCTGAGTTTATTTTTTACGACAAAATGTTCTTGTGTTCATAGGACTTTCTCAGATACCTGCAAGTAGGTCATTCCATTTCCTCCATTACCAACAGAGATTTTGTCCCATCATTATAAACAGAACAAGAACAGCTTTCACAATAGACCATGATACTTATTCCTGAGACATAATGTCAAGATGGCACTGTTCAGTCAATCATTGACATTTTGTGTATTTCTTTCAAGACACTTTTTTAGTAGTTCATTCCTGTATCGGTCTTAAAATACTGGTTTTATATTAGCCACAACCACAGAAAGTAGGTTACTTGTATGTTTATATGAACAGTTTAATCTGCTACAGCTTTCTTTAATGGATACCATTTGTTGTGGCTTTTCTAATGTGATAGTGACACGTTCTTAACACCACAGAACATCTGCAGGTCTGCAGGTATCCAAGCTTTTTCCAACGCATCTCAATGCTAATACAGCCCACCTGTTAATGAATTCACACCCAAATTATCCATATATATATATATATCATCATCATCATTATCATCATCATCATCATTTAGCATGTCCTTTGTAGAACGTTGCTGCCATCACAGTCTGTCTGAAAGAAACTCGTTCTCTTGCTAAAACTCAGCCTCCGCCACAGTCATACCCAGGCATTCCTGGATATCTTGGTCCCATCGTCTTCTTGGTCTACCCCTTCCTCTTTTGCCTGGCACTATACCTTCCATCACTGTTCTCTCAAGACCATTGTGTCTCTTGATGAGACCAAAGTATTTGCATTTTCTAGCCAAAATGGAATTGATAAACCAGTTCTCCTCTATATATATTTTTGACTAAATTAAGAAAAAGGTGTATCTTATAATTGTTTTTGCTACAATGAAACTCATTATTTAGACCCTTGCACTTGTCTCTAACAATTGTGCATTGGAATAACAACAGTGACAAACAAAGTTCTGTAACCATCAATGGCCAGTCAACTTTTAAAAGATTCAATGTTAATGCCTGTTAAGTTTACCAGAACGTAACCAGACGACACAACGCAATTCATTCTCCGGTCTACATCCTGCTGCTTACAAAGCCCTGTTCAGAGGTTGATAGCGGGAGATTGAGAACCTGTCCTCAAGCCTGTCCTCAAGCCTGTCCTCAAGCCTGTCCTTGAGTCTGTCCTTGAGCCTGTCCTCAAGCCTGTCCTCAAGCCTGTCCTTGAGTCTGTTCTCAAGCCTGTCCTCAAGCCTGTCCTCAAGCCCGTCCTTGAGTCTGTTCTCAAGCCTGTCCTCAAGCCTGTCCTCAAGCCTGTCCTTGAGTCTGTCCTCAAGCCTGTCCTTGAGCCTGTCCTCAAGCCTGTCCTCAAGCCTGTCCTCAAGCCTGTCCTCAAGCCTGTCCTCAAGCCTGTCCTTGAGTCTGTCCTCAGTCCTCTCCTCAAGCCTGTCCTTGAGTCTGTTCTCAAGCCTGTCCTCAAGCCTGTCCTTGAGTCTGTTCTCAAGCCTGTCCTCAAGCCTGTCCTTGAGCCTGTCCTCAAGCCTGTCCTCAAGCCTGTCCTTGAGCCTGTCCTCAAGCCTGTCCTCAAGCCTGTCCTTGAGTCTGTCCTCAAGCCTGTCCTTGAGCCTGTCCTCAAGCCTGTCCTCAAGCCTGTCATTGAGTCTGTCCTCAGTCCTGTCCTTGAGTCTGTCCTCAAGCCTGTCCTCAAGCCTGTCCTCAAGCCTGTCCTTGAGTCTGTCCTCAGTCCTGTCCTTGAGTCTGTCCTCAAGCCTGTCCTCAAGCCTGTCCTCAAGCCTGTCCTCAAGCCTGTCCTCAAGCCTGTCATTGAGTCTGTCCTCAAGCCTGTCCTCAAGCCTGTCCTCAAGCCTGTCCTTGAGTCTGTCCTCAAGCCTGTCCTCAAGCCTGTCCTCAAGCCTGTCCTCAAGCCTGTCATTGAGTCTGTCCTCAGTCCTTCAGGATTATCTTTTTTTGTTGACTGTCCACCAGGACTATCTATCTGCCGAAGAGGAATGTATCAGACCGAAATGTGCAAATATCGCACTCAAGCTGTAAACTAGAGACGCAACGCATTCCCTTCTCCGGACTACATCTTGCTACTTGCAAAACCCTGTTGAAGATGTTATTGAAAACAAGAGCAGGAGAAGGAAGAAGGAAGAAGATAGAAGGACAAGAAGAAGAAGAAGAAGAAGAAGAAGAAGAAGAAGAAGATGATAGAAGAAGAAGAAGAAGAAGAAGAAGAAGAAGAAGAAGAAGAAGAAGAAGAAGAAGAAGAAGAAGAAGGACTATCTTTGCTTGTCCTCTGTTCTTCACGTTTAGTTTTACCTGTCTCTGTCGCCTGTCCCCTGTCTCCTGTTCTCTGTCTCCTGTTTCATGTCCTCTGCCTCCTGTCGCCTGTTCCCTGTCAATTGTCTCCTGGCTACTGTCCCTGTATCCTGTCCCATGTCTCCTGTTCCCTGTCTTCTGTTCCCTGTATCCTGTCCCTTATCTCCTTTCCTATGTCTCGTGTCCCATGTCCCCTGTCCCATGCCCCATGCCCCCTATCACCTGTCCCATGTCCCTGTCTCCTGTCTCCTGCCCATGCCTCCTGTCCAATGTCTCATGTTCTCCTATCCACTATCTCCTGCCCCCTGTCTCCTATCTCCTGTCTCCTGTTCCCCTGTCCACTATCTCCTGCCCCCTGTCTCCTATCTCCTGTCTCCTGTCTCATGTTCCCTATCTCCTGTCCCTGTCTCCTGCCTCATGTCTCCTGTCCCTTGTCCCCTCAATTATCTCCTATCCCCTATCTCTTACCTCCGTCCCATGTCCTCTGTCTGCTGTCTCCTGTCTCCTGTCCCCTGTCTGCTGCCCCCTCTCTCCTGTCCCATGTACTCTATCTCCTGCTGTCCCATGTACTCTATCTCTTGTCCCATGTCCCCTTTCTCCTGTCCCATGTCCCCTTTCCCCTATCTTCTGTCCCATGCCCCCTGTCTTCTGTATCCTGTCCCCTGCACTATTTGTCATCTGCAGCAACTAGCCTGTGAGGTATTGGCACGCTCACCTTACAGCCTCGCTCCAAGCGATCTCCACCTGTTTGGACACCTAAAAGAATTTCTGGGAGGTCAGTATTTCAGAGCTGAGGAGGAAGGGAAACAGACTGTCCTGGATCGGTTCAGACAAATATGTCTACGCTGAAGATCTTCAAGCATTACTTAAACGCTGGGTTAAGTGCATAAACATTGCAGGAGATTACGTCGAAAAATACATTTCATTTTGACTATTAGTGAAAACATTTAAAAACAAATAAAACAAAATCCTGGTTTGACTTGAACACCCTTGTAGTTCAGTATCTATTTGTAGAAATGAGTACCTGGCTCAATCATGAGTCAAGGAGGAGAAAGCCAGCTAGGTCAGAAAACAGTCAGCTCAGTTCACGAGGTATATTAACTTGTTGTGACTTGGTAGGTGTTTGCATTTCTGATATTGTTTTGTCCATGACGAAGACGTTGTGGCCTTAACGTACGTGTCCTTTCGTGTTAATTGTGTGTGTAGTGGTAGTTGAACCATACTTGTAGCTCTTGTTATCAATCTTCGACCTTTAGTACTGCAACAGATTCATTGTACTAAAATATATCGCAATGCAGTTACCAACACTTCATCCCCCACGACAATATCTGAGAACGAATTTCCAATAAGGTTTTTTACAAATATGGTACACATAGTCCAACAGACGAGGCTGTCTTCGGGGCTAAAGTGTTTAAGTTGTTATTGCACTACATTTTTTGTATTGCCATTCATCAGATTGAATGACCTATTCCTATCCTGAAAAACAAGCGCTCTCACCCCACTTATTCTCAGTCAAGTCACCCTTTTGGTGCCTACAAACACACATTCTCTCACCCCACTTATTCTCAGTCAAGTCACCCTTTTAGTGCCTGCAAACACACGCTCTCACCCCACTTATTCTCAGTCAAGTCACCCTTTTAGTGCCTACAAACACGCTCTCCCCCCACTTATTCTCAGTCAAGTCACCCTTTTGGTGCCTACAAACACACATTCTCTCACCCCACTTATTCTCAGTCAAGTCACCCTTTTAGTGCCTGCAAACACACGCTCTCACCCCACTTATTCTCAGTCAAGTCACCCTTTTAGTGCCTACAAACACGCTCTCACCCCACTTATTCTCAGTCAAGTCACCCTTTTAGTGCCTACAAACACGCTCTCATCCCACTTATTCTCAGTCACGTCACCCTTTTAGTGCCTACAAACACGCTCTCACCCCACTTATTCTCAGTCAAGTCACCCTTTTAGTGCCTACAAACACGCTCTCACCCCACTTATTCTCAGTCAAGTCACCCGTTTAGTGCCTACAAACACGCTCTCACCCCACTTATCCTCAGTCAAGCCACCCGTTTAGTGCCTACAAACACGCTCTCACCCCACTTATTCTCAGTCAAGTCACCCTTTTAGTGCCTACAAACACGCTCTCACCCCACTTATTCTCAGTCAAGTCACCCTTTTAGTGCCTACAAACACGCTCTCATCCCACTTATTCTCAGTCAAGTCACCCTTTTAGTGCCTACAAACACGCTCTCACCCTACTTATTCTCAGTCAAGTCACCCTTTTAGTGCCTACAAACACGCTCTCACCCCACTTATTCTCAGTCAAGTCACCCTTTTAGTGCCTACAAACACGCTCTCACCCCACTTATCCTCAGTCAAGCCACCCTTTTAGTGCCTACAAACACGCTCTCACCCCACTTATTCTCAGTCAAGTCACCCTTTTAGTGCCTACAAACACGCTCTCACCCCACTTATTCTCAGTCAAGTCACCCTTTTAGTGCCTGCAAACACACGCTCTCACCCCACTTATTCTCAGTCAAGCCACCCTTTTAGTGCCTACAAACACGCTCTCACCCCACTTATTCTCAGTCAAGTGACCCTTTTAGTGCCTACAAACACGCTCTCACCCCACTTATTCTCAGTCAAGTCACCCTTTTAGTGCCTGCAAACACACGCTCTCACCCCACTTATTCTCAGTCAAGTCACCCGTTTAGTGCCTGCAAACACACACTCTCACCCCACTTATTCTCAGTCAAGTCACCCTTTTAGTGCCTGCAAACACACGCTCTCACCCCACTTATTCTCAGTCAAGTCACCCTTTTAGTGCCTGCAAACACACGCTCTCACCCCACTTATTCTCAGTCAAGTCACCCTTTTAGTGCCTGCAAACACACGCTCTCACCCCACTTATCCTCAGTCAAGCCACCCTTTTAGTGCCTGCAAACATTGTATATTGTCAAATCGGTTTTTAATCAGGTAAGAAGCCCACGTAAACTACGGTTTACACGTTTACTGCCATTCCTAGAGTCAGCGGGAGAGTTTATATGATAGAGGCATAAATTCCGCCTGCATCTTTAGTCGCCGCCAAATGTGCAGGATGAGTAATGTATTTTACGTGGGACAAAGAAAAATATGGTTTATTGTGTTTTAAAAATACACCGTTATCCCATGTGTTAGATACTAGTCTTCTAATCTCTCCGTCGGGGATCTAGTCTTCTAATCTCTCCGTCGGGATCTAGTCTTCTAACCTCTCCGTCGGGGAACTAGTCTTCTAACCTCTCCGTCGGGGAACTAGTCTTCTAACCTCTCCGTCGGGGAACTAGTCTTCTAACCTCTCCGTCGGGGAACTAGTCTTCTAATCTCTCCGTCGGGGATCTAGTCTTCTAACCTCTCCGTCGGGATCTAGTCTTCTAACCTCTCCGTCGGGGAACTAGTCTTCTAATCTCTCCGTCGGGGATCTAGTCTTCTAACCTCTCCGTCGGGATCTAGTCTTCTAACCTCTCCGTCGAGGAACTAGTCTTCTAACCTCTCCGTCGGGGAACTAGTCTTCTAACCTCTCCGTCGGGATCTAGTCTTCTAACCTCTCCGTCGGGATCTAGTCTTCTAACCTCTCCGTCGGGGAACTAGTCTTCTAACCTCTCCGTCGGGATCTAGTCTTCTAACCTCTCCGTCGGAGAACTAGTCTTCTAACCTCTCCGTCGGGATCTAGTCTTCTAACCTCTCCGTCGGGGAACTAGTCTTCTAGCCTCTCCGTAGGTGAACTAGTCTTCTAACCTCTCCGTCTGGGAACTAGTCATCTAACCTCTCCGTTGTTAAACTAGGCTTCTAACCTCTCCGTAGGGGAACTAGTCTTCTAATCTCTCCGTCTGAGAACTAGTCATCTAACCTCTTCGTCGAGGAACTAGTCTTCTAACCTCTCCGTAGGGGAACTAGTCTTCTAACCTGTCCGTCGGGGAACTAGTCTTCTAAGCTCTCCGTCGGGGAACTAGTCTTCTAACCTCTCCGTCGGGAAACGGAGACTCTAGTCCAGTTAGGCACTGACCAGGACGTCGCGTCAGGGTCAGGCACAATACACTGACCAATACCACAATCTCTCTTCCATGTAGTGTTCCCTGGAAACATGCTTTTTTCAAGGCTGCCTGACTGTCAAGGTGGGGATCGATGTGATTACCGTAGTAATGAGCGCTAAGCAGCTGAAGTCACCATAGCACAACCGCCTGGATGTTCACCTTCATCAGTACGCTCGGGATGTGAGGGAAGCTACTACAACCCGCCACTGAACGTCCTTTTCCGGGCGGATAAAAGAGTAAGTTCAATCATTGTGGGCATTGATCATCAACTACAACAAGCCTCTCTGTAACCCAATCGTAAGATAAGTAGTCAATACCCGATCCTTATATTGGTACGCAGAGTCAATCCTTACATTAGTCTCCAACACACAATCCTTACATTAGTCTCCAACACATAAACCTTACATTAGTCTCCAACACACAATCCTTACATTAGTCTCCAACACATAAACCTTACATTAGTCTACAACACACAATCCTTACATTAGTCTCCAACACATAAACCTTACATTAGTCTACAACACACAATCCTTACATTAGTCTCCAACACATAAACCTTACATTAGTCTACAACACACAATCCTTACATTAGTCTACAACACACAATCCTTACATTAGTCTCCAACACACAATCCTTACATTAGTCTACAACACACAATCCTTACATTAGTCTACAACACACAATCCTTACATTAGTCTACAACACACAATCCTTACATTAGTCTACAACACACACACCTTACATTAGTCTACAACACACAATCCTTACATAAGTCCCCAACACACAATCCTTAAATAAGTCTCCAACACACAATCCTTACATTAGTCTACAACACACAATCCTTACATTAGTCTCCAACACACAATCCTTACATTAGTCTACAACACACAATCCTTACATTAGTCTACAACACACAATCCTTACATTAGTCTACAACACACAATCATTACATTAGTCTACAACACACAATCCTTACATTAGTCTACAACACACAATCCTTACATTAGTCTCCAACACACAATCCTTACATTAGTCTACAACACACAATCCTTACATTAGTCTACAACACACAATCCTTACATTAGTCTACAACACACAATCCTTACATTGGTCTACAACACACAATCCTTACATTAGTATCAAACACCAATCCTTACATTAGTATCAAACACCAATCCTTACATTAGTATCAAACACCAATCCTTACATTAGTATCAAACACCAATCCTTACATTAGTTTCAAACACCAATCCTTACATTACTCTCAAACACCAATCCTTACATTAGTCTACAACACACAATCCTTACATTAGTCTCAAACACCAATCCTTACATTAGTCTACAACACACAATCCTTACATTAGTCTACAACACACAATCCTTACATTACTCTCAAACACACAATCCTTAAATACGTCTCCAACACACAATCCTTACATTAGTCTACAACACACAATCCTTACATTAGTCTCAAACACCAATCCTTACATTAGTCTACAACACACAATCATTACATTAGTCTCAAACACCAATCCTTACATTAGTCTAAAACACCAATCCTTACATTAGTCTACAACACACAATCCTTACATTAGTCTACAACACACAATCCTTACATTAGTCTACAACACCAATCCTTACATTAGTATCAAACACCAATCCTTACATTAGTTTCAAACACCAATCCTTACATTAGTTTCAAACACCAATCCTTACATTACTCTCAAACACCAATCCTTACTATACTCTCAAACACCAATCCTTACATTACTCTCAAACACCAATCCTTAAATAAGTCTACAACACACAATCCTTACATTACTTTCAAACACCAATCCTTACATTAGTCTCCAACACACAATCCTTACATTACTCTCATACACCAATCCTTACATTAGTCTCCAACACACAATCCTTACATTAGTCTCCAACACACAATCCTTACATTACTCTCAAACACCAATCCTTACATTACTCTCAAACACCAATCCTTACATTAGTCTACAACACACAATCCTTACATTAGTCTCAAACACCAATCCTTACATTAGTCTACAACACACAATCCTTACATTAGTCTACAACACACAATCCTTACATTAGTCTCAAACACCAATCCTTACATTAGTCTACAACACACAATCATTACATTAGTCTCAAACACCAATCCTTACATTAGTCTCAAACACCAATCCTTACATTAGTCTACAACACACAATCCTTACATTAGTCTACAACACACAATCCTTACATTAGTCTCAAACACCAATCCTTACATTAGTATCAAACACCAATCCTTACATTAGTTTCAAACACCAATCCTTACATTAGTTTCAAATACCAATCCTTACATTACTCTCAAACACCAATCCTTACATTACTCTCAAACACCAATACTTACATTACTCTCAAACACCAATCCTTAGATAAGTCTACAACACACAATCCTTACATTACTCTCAAACACCAATACTTACATTACTCTCAAACACCAATCCTTAGATAAGTCTACAACACACAATCCTTACATTAGTCTCCAACACACAATCCTTACATTACTCTCAAACACCAATCCTTACATTAGTCTCCAACACACAATCCTTACATTAGTCTCCAACACACAATCCTTACATTACTCTCAAACACCAATCCTTACATTACTCTCAAACACCAATCCTTAAATAAGTCTCCAACAGACAATCCTTACATTACTCTCAAACACCAATCCTTACATTAGTCTCCAACACACAATCCTTACATTACTCTCAAACACCAATCCTTACATTAGTCTCCAACACACAATCCTTACATAAGTCTCCAACACACAATCCTTACATTAGTCTCCAACACACAATCCTTACATTAGTCTCAAACACACAATCCTTACATAAGTCTCCAACACACAATCCTTACATAAGTCTCCAACACACAATCCTTACATTAGTCTACAACACACAATCCTTACATAAGTTTCAAACACACAATCCTTACATTAGCCTCCAAAACACAATCCTTACATTAGCCTCCAAAACACAATCCTTACAATAGCCTCCACTACAAATGTCTGGCGTTAGTAATCAATATTTATGATTATTTATGTAACTTTCTCTGAGTGCCAGCACAAACATAGCTTCGCTGTTTATTCCCTTTGTTTTATTGTTTCCACTTCACCAACTGATAATAAAGAGTGGGTGAAAGGGTGGGGGGTTGAAGAGTAGTTGAGGGGGTCGAGGGTGGGGGTGCAAGGTCCTGTTGGTTGCAGACTAGAGGTCGATTTGAGAGATAATGCCGGGGTGGGGGCTGGGGGCTACGCTGGGGATTGAATTTGGTTATCGAGTGCCATTTGGACGTGCCAATTTAGTTAAAAGGTATGGACGAGGATCAATTGAGGTGAGAGCAATTTGTAGTCACGAAACAGACCTGTCCTCTCACTGTAATATGATCCAATAGTGCAGGACAAATATCATCAGCTCGGATCTCATGTTGTATTTTTGTTCTCGCTGTGCGCACAAGTACCTACGACTCAACTATATTAATATGTTTTTCGGCCTCTGTTAGACTAGAGCAATACATATATATAAAATAAAGTGTTGATTCTGTCACTTGTTCTGGCTTTGTGGCGTGGCTTATAACTCGGCAGAATGTTATCAGTTTGTGTTTTTCATAAGGCATCTTTCTCTCTGATCACTTGAATGCGGGCGGGTGGAGTAGATGAGAGGGACGTAGGGGTGTTGATGGAGGGGGAGTGAATTAAAGTCAGACCTGAAAAGTAGATATATTAGTGAGTTATTTCTCGCACAAATAAGTTATGGAGTTAGTGATAATATCGGTATGACGAGCGATGCAGAAAATCAACATTGTCTGAGCGAGTCCCTGAGTGATAATGTCGGTTAGTGGGCAACTTCTCTTTGTTCGTATTGCCTGTAGATAAAACACATTGACGTGTCTTTTGTTGATCCGTTTTACTTTTCATCTTACTAATCCCGAAGAAGAAGAAAAAGAAGAAGAACAAGAACAATAAGAAAAAGAAAAAAATAATAAGTAGAAGAAGAAGAAGAAGAAGAAGAAGAAGAAAAGAAGAAAAAGAACAAGAAGAAGAAGTAGCTGACGAAAGAAAACAGAAAAAAACAAAAAGAATCAGTAGAAAAAGAAGACAAAAAAAGAAGAAGAAGAAGAACAAGAACAAAAAGAAGGAACCTTGGCCTAGTCACCGCTTGATGGAGCTGTGGAGAAACCTGCCCCTAGATACCGCTTGATGGAGCTGTGGAGAAACCTGCCCCTAGATACCGCTTGATGGAGCTGTGGAGAAACCTGCCCCTAGACACCGCTTGATGGAGCTGTGGAGAAACCTGCGCCTAGTCACCGCTTGATGGAGCTGTGGAGAAACCTGCCCCTAGACACCGCTTGATGGAGCTGTGGAGAAACCTGCCCCTAGACACCGCTTGATGGAGCTGTGGAGAAACCTGCGCCTAGACACCGCTTGATGGAGCTGTGGAGAAACCTGCGCCTAGACACCTCTTGATGGAGCTGTGGAGAAACCTGCCCCTAGACACCGCTTGATGGAGCTGTGGAGAAACCTGCGCCTAGACACCGCTTGATGGAGCTGTGGAGAAACCTGCGCCTAGACACCGCTTGATGGAGCTGTGGAGAAACCTGCCCCTAGACACCGCTTGATGGAGCTGTGGAGAAACCTGCGCCTAGACACCGCTTGATGGAGCTGTGGAGAAACCTGCCCCTGGACACCGCTTGATGGAGCTGTGGAGAAACCTGCCCCTAGATACCGCTTGATGGAGCTGTGGAGAAACCTGCCCCTAGACACCGCTTGATGGAGCTGTGGAGAAACCTGCGCCTAGTCACCGCTTGATGGAGCTGTGGAGAAACCTGCGCCTAGACACCGCTTGATGGAGCTGTGGAGAAACCTGCCCCTAGACACCGCTTGATGGAGCTGTGGAGAAACCTGCGCCTAGACACCGCTTGATGGAGCTGTGGAGAAACCTGCCCCTGGACACCGCTTGATGGAGCTGTGGAGAAACCTGCGCCTGGACACCGCTTGATGGAGCTGTGGAGAAACCTGCCCCTAGACACCGCTTGATGGAGCTGTGGAGAAACCTGCGCCTAGACACCGCTTGATGGAGCTGTGGAGAAACCTGCCCCTAGACACCGCTTGATGGAGCTGTGGAGAAACCTGCGCCTAGACACCGCTTGATGGAGCTGTGGAGAAACCTGCGCCTAGACACCGCTTGATGGAGCTGTGGAGAAACCTGCCCCTAGACACCGCTTGATGGAGCTGTGGAGAAACCTGCCCCTAGACACCGCTTGATGGAGCAGTGGAGAAACCTGCCCCTAGACACCGCTTAATGGAGCTGTGGAGAAACCTGCCCCTAGACACCGCTTAATGGAGCTGTGGAGAAACCTGCCCCTAGACACGGCTTGATGGAGCTGTGGAGAAACCTGCGCCTAAACACCGCTTGACGGAGCTGTGGAGAAACCTGCGCCTAGACACCGCTTGATGGAGCTGTGGAGAAACCTGCCCCTAGACACCGCTTGATGGAGCTGTGGAGAAACCTGCCCCTAGACACCGCTTGATGGAGCTGTGGAGAAACCTGTCCCTAGACACCGCTTGATGGAGCTGTGGAGAAACCTGCGCCTAGACACCGCTTGATGGAGCTGTGGAGAAACCTGCCCCTAGACACCGCTTGATGGAGCTGTGGAGAAACCTGCCCCTAGACACCGCTTGATGGAGCTGTGGAGAAACCTGCGCCTAGACACCGCTTGATGGAGCTGTGGAGAAACCTGCCCCTAGACACCGCTTGATGGAGCTATGGAGAAACCTGCGCCTAGTCACCGCTTGATGGAGCTGTGGAGAAACCTGCCCCTAGACACCGCTTGATGGAGCTGTGGAGAAACCTGCGCCTAGACACCGCTTGATGGAGCTGTGGAGAAACCTGCGCCTAGACACCTCTTGATGGAGCTGTGGAGAAACCTGCCCCTAGACACCGCTTGATGGAGCTGTGGAGAAACCTGCGCCTAGACACCGCTTGATGGAGCTGTGGAGAAACCTGCCCCTAGACACCGCTTGATGGAGCTGTGGAGAAACCTGCGCCTAGACACCGCTTGATGGAGCTGTGGAGAAACCTGCCACTGGACACCGCTTGATGGAGCTGTGGAGAAACCTGCGCCTGGACACCGCTTGATGGAGCTGTGGAGAAACCTGCCCCTAGACACCGCTTGATGGAGCTGTGGAGAAACCTGCCCCTAGACACCGCTTGATGGAGCTGTGGAGAAACCTGCCCCTAGACACCGCTTGATGGAGCTGTGGAGAAACCTGTGCCTAGACACCGCTTGATGGAGCTGTGGAGAAACCTGCGCCTAGACACCGCTTGATGGAGCTGTGGAGAAACCTGCCCCTAGACACCGCTTGATGGAGCTGTGGAGAAACCTGCCCCTAGACACCGCTTGATGGAGCTGTGGAGAAACCTGCCCCTAGACACCGCTTAATGGAGCTGTGGAGAAACCTGCCCCTAGACACCGCTTAATGGAGCTGTGGAGAAACCTGCCCCTAGACACGGCTTGATGGAGCTGTGGAGAAACCTGCGCCTAAACACCGCTTGACGGAGCTGTGGAGAAACCTGTCCCTAGACACCGCTTGATGGAGCTGTGGAGAAACCTGCCCCTAGACACCGCTTGATGGAGCTGTGGAGAAACCTGCCCCTAGTCACCGCTTGATGGAGCTGTGGAGAAACCTGCCCCTAGACACCGCTTGATGGAGCTGTGGAGAAACCTGCCCCTAGACACCGCTTGATGGAGCTGTGGAGAAACCTGCCCCTAGACACCGCTTGATGGAGCTGTGGAGAAACCTGCCCCTAGACACCGCTTGATGGAGCTGTGGAGAAACCTGCGCCTAGACACCGCTTGATGGAGCTGTGGAGAAACCTGCCCCTAGACACCGCTTGACGGAGCTGTGGAGAAACCTGTCCCTAGACACCGCTTGATGGAGCTTCAAAGAAACCTGCGCCTAGACCGCTTGATGGAGCTTCAAAGAAACCTGGGCCTAGACACCGCTTGATGGAGCTTCAAAGAAACCTGGGCCTAGACCGCTTGATGAAGTTGCGAAGAAACCTGCGCCTAGACACCGCCTGCGTTATGTAACACGGAAGTCATTAAATAGAATCCGATCTGGTGTATCACGATGCAGGAAGAGCTTAAAGAGATGTGGATGCAAGGATGATGAGACATGTCACTAGGCAGCAACACAGGCTCTGGTAGGCCTCTGTGGATCTGCCCGAACCTTCTGGAAACGTGCAATGTAGAGGACATGTTGAGGGGGAACAACAATGCAATCCACAGGGCAAACAATTGATACATGATTGCGATGTTGGCCAGGACAGGGAAGTAAATCATGGTGCTCAGGGCAGGGGAGTAAATCATGGTGCTCAGGCCAGGGGAGTAAGTCATGGTGCTCAGGACAGGGGAGTAAATCATGGTGATCACGGCAGGGGAAGTAAGTCATGGTGCTCAGAGCAGGGGAGTAAGTCATGGTGCTCAGGGCAGGAGAAGTAAGTCATGGTGATCACGGCAGGGGAAGTAAGTCATGGTGCTCAGAGCAGGAGAAGTAAGTCATGGTGCTCAGGGCAGGGGAGTAAATCATGGTGCTCAGGCCAGGGGAAGTAAGTCATGGTGCTCAGGGCAGGGGAGTAAATCATGGTGCTCAGGGCAGGAGAAGTAAGTCATGGTGATCACGGCAGGGGAAGTAAGTCATGGTGCTCAGGGCAGGAGAAGTAAGTCATGGTGATCACGGCAGGGGAAGTAAGTCATGGTGCTCAGAGCAGGAGAAGTAAGTCATGGTGCTCATGGCAGGATAAGTAAGTCATGGTGCTCATAGCAGGGGAAGTAAGTCATGGTGCTAAGGGCAGGGAAAGTATCTATCTATCTATCTATCTATCTATCTATCTATCTATCTATCTATCTATCTATCTATCTATCTATCTATCTATCTGTCTATCTATCTATCTATCTCTATTTTTCTATCTATCTATATATCCTTATGTCGTTAGACGTCGTGGGGAGGTGAAACCTCCTTTTTTCATATTTTTTGGCAGGTGAAAATCCACTGGGGATTTGCCAGGTCAATCCCAGCATCTCTTAGCCCCTGGAATATACGATAGACTATTTTTTAGACTGGTGGAGGTGGAAGCGTAAATTAGTGCAAGGTAGACCCGCAGCCTGTCAGGCGCCATCTAAGCCGCTCCGCTAACCACATAACCAAGACTTGTTGTTATAGTCACACAGTCCCCTTTTTTGCGATATATTCTCTGTGGGGCGAGAATCTTTAGAATAATTTTAGTAGATTTGAAACTTGAATGTTTGCTGTTGTTCTTAAACCTGTAAAAAAACAAACTGTCATACGACATTTTTCCCATTTCTTGGGTAGTCGAGAAGTTTTGAAGGCTGTAATAAAATCACCTTGAATTCTTCTCTCTTTCCTTGAAACTGTAATTCTGGAATCCCACTATCAATTTTGTCGCTCTTCTTTGTATTCTTTCCAGGATGTTTATATCTCCGCTACGATAAGGACTCCACCTGTACACAATACTCCAAACTCGATCTAACTAATGCTTTGACTATCACTTCCTTGATCCTATGTTTAATATTTCTTGTTATCATACTTGAATCTGCCTTATTTACTGCTACCTGGACTTGTTCACTCACTTTACCTGTATGATCTATTATTACCCCTAGGTCCCTTTCCTTTTCTATCTTTCTAATAGTGCTCTCGTCCATTCTGTTATGATGTTCTATATTTGATCTACCCATGTTAAACTCCATTTGGCAGCTCAAAGACCATTCTCGAATTTGATCTAAATCCGATCTCAATATATCCCCTTTTGTTTTAGATGAGACCAGAATCCCAGGTACAATAATAACGCGCAATAAGTACACCAGAGATACAAATAACAAAAATAACAATAAATAAACAAAGCACTCAGGTAACAAGTTGACGAAACAACAAATTTACTCAAAAGTCGCATCAAACAAATGAACAAAACACACGAGTACACAAACCCCCTTAACAATTTAGACAAAAATGTAGATACATAAATATAGCCTAATCAATATGAGACTAGACAGGATCAAACACCTGACATTTGGAGCAAGCAGACCCAAGGGAGAGAAGAGCAAAACAAGAACACAGAACTATCACGTGCACATCGTGCAGACAAATTTTAATTAGCGCGTGGAGGTGAACACACGCCATTTTTTATATGTACAAAGTTGGGAGCTGTTATCAACATCCGGCACGCGAACTGGGACGTAATGTTGGTGTCCAGGCACCAGGAGCCAGGTAGATCAAATTAGGCCAATGACACAATCTCGTTTACCCGGCCCGCGACATGTTCCCCAATTTCTCCACTACCTAACACGTGACCACTTCGACCGGTATAGGACTGACAGATGGGCATCAAACTTGCAAATATTAGGATGCCATGTCTTTGCTCCATGTGTCGATCCCTAGCCCCTTCCGGTAGAGAAACAATAGCACATGCCAGCCATAAATCTAGATTTGCTTGTATATAATTTGTTAGCGAATAGTGTGTACAGTTTTCATTTTCTACTTTGTTCTTGCGTTGCAAAATCTTCTGGTAAAAATGTTGTGTTTTTTTGCTAGGTGTAGCATATATCCTATTGTCTGAGTAGGTTGGCAGGAACTTAAGAGTTTGTTGACTCGGGGACCGACGAATCAACAATCATCTGGTTCTTTTACAAAAAATCGACAAGGATAGGCACTTGGTTAATATTTTTTTCTTATTCGTCGTTCGTTCTTAAGCTCCCATGTCCAAGCCCTGAAGAGGGCTTTGCAAGTAGCGAGATGTAGTCCACAGAACGGCATTCATTGTGTCGTAATTTACAGCTTGACTGCTATATTTTCATCTTTTGGTCCGACATATCCGATTTCAGAACGGCATTTTGGGTACCGAGCTTGCCTTCCCTTTTTTACTCTTTCTCTTTAGCCAGTCTTCCCTGCTATCCAGGACCACCTCGTGGAGGGGGAGATGATTCGTGGCAGCTCTGGATCGCTGAGCCTGACTCTAGCAGCCATCTTTGTGTCGCTGGCCCTGACGCTACAGCCATCTTTGTGTCGCTGGCCCTGACGCTAGCAGCCTTCTTTGTGTCGCTGGCCCTGACGCTAGCAGCCATCTTTGTGTCGCTGGCACTGACGCTAGCAGCCATCTTTGTGTCGCTGGCCCTGACGCTAGCAGCCATCTTTGTGTCGCTGACCGCTGCAGCTCCTGTACTGCTCGGCATCTTGATCCCGGTTAATACAAATCATCATCATGTAGCGTGTCCTTTATAGAACGTCGCTCCCATCACAGTCTGCCTGAAAGAAACTCGTTCCCTTGCCAAAACTCCAGCCTCTGCCGCAGTAATACTCAGGCATTCCTGGATATCTTGGTGCAATCGTCTTCTTGGTCTACCCCTTCCTCTTTTGCCTGGCACCATACCTTCCATCACCGTTCTCTCAAGACCGTTGTGTCTCTTGATGTGACCAAAGTATTTGCATTTTCTAGCCAAAATGGAATTGATAAACCAGTTCTCCTCTATGCTCAACTCTTGCCGAATGTCTACATTTGTTCTTTTCTCTGTCCAGGGTATTCTGAGGATCTTTCTGTAACATTTTGACTCGAAGGATTCGATTCTTTGTCTGGAAGTTTTGGTAATCGTCCATGCTTCACAGCCATAAGCTGCCACAGGAAAAACACAGGCCCTCAAGACTTTTACTTTTATAATTTTATTGGTGCTCTGCCATAACTTCTTTAGGCTGTTCAGTCTCTGCATTGCCATAGCTAGTCTTCTGATTTCTTTCGAGCAGTAGCCATTTTTGTCAATTCTGGAGCCCAGATATTCAAAATGTGTGACCTGATCTATTTCCTCACCACCCACTGTAAATTTATGCTGACATTGTGTTTGATCGGTGGTCATTATCTTTGTTATATTTATGTTTATCAACAGGTTTTGATCTTTACTATGTCCATTAACGGCTGAAATTAGCTGCTGTAGCTCTTCTGCACTTCTTGATAGTATCACTTAGTCATCTGCGTATCGTAACTCTGGAATCCCGTACCAAAGATCGTAAATGGGTCGAAACTTTCAATGTTCTCGTCTTCTCGAACATTTCTCATTATCCATTTCGCATATATTTTGAATAGATAATGCAAATCAGGGTAGTTAATTATCAGCATAAACGAATCGTTCTGTCCAACAAGAACACACGTTTGTCTTCTATCTGACTGTGCTGGCCAGGTCAATGTTCGCGTAGGCGTCAAAGGTCTGTTGCGTCGATCGACCACTGCCATGTCCAACTGCTGAGGAGGTGTTCATGCGTAGCGTTTCGTCCGAATTCCATACAGACTCCCCAGGTGGGGCCGAGTACTCCGCTGCCTTGGGATGAGGGCCGCAAGGAGTGTGTTAGACCAATGTTTGTGTCAGGCTTTCCATGTCTGACCGTGTCAAACTCTATGTTTTTCCGAGTCCCACCGCCGAGGATTCTGATTGTGTCCACATTTTGGTCAGCTTAATCCTACTGTGCTGAGAGTACGTGGTTCGGAGAGGTATCGTGTAACCTCTGTTGGCGAAATGAGCCGGCAAAAGGAAGTCGGCTTTAGTCCGAGCAGAAATGTGCTGGAGTTGTAGTAACCTGGGCTGAACTCTGGTGTTAAGCGGCACGTTGTACTCCATCACCGACTGGTCTCCAACGGTTTAAGCCAGGCTATGAAATGCAGCGAAATGCAGCATAACAAACAGGATAACCGATCTAAAAGCACATCAATTCTACAGAATAAATTCTCTGATACCACATGGGGAAGGAGTTCTTAAATATAATCCGAACAGGAACCACTAAACATCGGAAAACGACACATACGCCGGAGCGATTTAAGAGCGCAGCCGTTTAGGTGCCATCTTACAGGACAAACAGTGAACAATTTAATTTTGTTGATGTGCAGCTATTTCTGAGGTGGGGTGATGAGTTCTCTGTCTCTCCATCTTGTCTTACATAACGGTAAGTCGGGTTCGAATTTATAGCCTGGATTAGCCACTAAATTTTGTGTATTTGTGTCGAAGGGCCATTAATATGAACCTCATAACAAGAGCCTCTCTTGTATAAGAAAACTGATAGTGGTCAATTCAGATGCGAAGAAGAAATCATTTGACCTAGACCTAAACTGGAAAGGTATGGATGTGTCAGTTTAATGTGCGCCTACATACTCATTGATCTACTTCCGTTAATGCTACAAGTTTTTAATCGGGAACTAACAACAATACAAATGAGAATAGTAAACATTCTAAAACTGAAAATTGTAAAGTCTGGAAAACATATTTATCTGAACGTGTACTTGGCTGTGGTTTCCAATCCTTTTATAATAACAATAATAATAATAATAATAATAATAATAATTATTATTATAATAACAATAATGATAATAATAGGATATTGATAAACATGGTGTGACAAACTACAACGTGTTAGATCGTGCAGATTGTCAATTTAGTTACGATCCTCCGCTAGCGCCGCTTGCGGTGGCTAGGTCACGTGTACAGAATGGAGGATGGGCGAACACAAAAAGTTATCCTATACGGAGAGCTGACCACGAGCAAGAGAAACAAAGGTAGACCCTTCTTGCGCTACAAACATGTTTGCAAGAGTGACCTGGATAGAACACGTGCAAGTGAGAGGAACTTGCCAAAGACAGACTCGGCTAGAGGCATGTTTTGTGCACTGGTCCGCAGGCAGGGGAAGACAAGATTCACCAAGATGCAGACTCCAAACGTGTGCAGCGAAAGCAAGGACAACAACTGACTGTCCCCTCTCAAGCGTGAATTCCATTGTGTTTCGAGACTGACAGGATGCCAGTCAATCACATTGACAAACAGTGTATGTTATTATTACCTAGGCTAGTCATTGCAATAAAATTTTCAAATGCGAGTAGCACTGGTGAACCGTCTGTCATACGTGAATGTAACGAATATTATTGGTTCATTATCTACTAGAGTTGAGTGTGGCAAGCTGAGTGTGACAATCTGAGTGGGACAAGTTGAAGGTGACAAGTCGAGAGTGTGACAAACTGATTGTGACAAGTTGAGTGTGTGACAAGTTGAGTGCGTGGCAAGTTGAGTTTGACAAGCTGATTGTGACAAGTTGAGTGTGTGACAAGTTGAGTGCGTGGCAAGTTGAGTGTGTCAAGCTGAGTGTGACAAGCTGAGTGTGAGAAGCTTAGTATGACACATTGAGTGTGGCAAGATTTGTGCGACAAACTGAGTGTGACAAGCTGAGGATGACAAGCTGAGTGTGACAAGTTAAATTTGACACGCTGAGTGTGTGACATGATGTGTGAAAAGGAAGATTACCTCAGCGCTAACATCGTTATGGGTTATTCATCGAACTGATGTGTTCAACTCGCAGCAGCTTTGAAACGAGGCGCTGCCGTAATGTGTCAGGTTCATGACTCAATTTTGGAACGCCTATTACACCTATCACCCGAGTGGTCTGCCGGGATCTTTGTGTATGACAAGGACAAGAATAGTATCACTGCCTTACAGAGAGCACATCGTAAGAGGGAACTAACTGTGTGACATGGCATAACATCGGCATGGTCAGGTGGTTTCTTTAGAGCAGCATAGATGGCGCCTAACAGGCTGCGGGTCTACTTTGTTCTAGTGTTTGAGTCTATTGAGATGAGCTCGCACATCGGTTAACCACCCTCCGTAAACGATTGTCCCAACGCAGTGGAGTATTAAGCTGCTCGAGCCTAGCCCTCTAAGCAGGAAAGCCTTCTCCCGGCTACATCCAGCTTATTCCAGACCTAAGACCTGCACAGGGGCATCTATTTGTACTTTTCGGTCCGAGACATCCGACTTCTGCAGGTATTTTTGGGTACCGGGTTAGTATTCCCTCTTCGATCCCTTTTCCTTAGCCAGTCTGCCCTGCTGTAGCCTGTTATCCAGGATCACCGCGTGGAGGTGTAGAAGCGTCTTGGCAGTTCTGGTTAGCTGGCCCTGACGCTAGCAGTTAGCCATAGGTCTCTGACCGCTGCAGCTAATGCGCTGCTCAGCATGCAGATCCCGTCTCGATCTATGTTGTGTCAGGCTAGGTTGGGTAAAATCTATGTTGTGTAATTCTATGTTGGGTAAAATCTATATTGTGTCAGGCTATGTTGGGTAAAATCTATGTTGTGTCATTCTATGTTGGGTAAAATCTATGTTGTGTCAGGCTATGTTGGGTTAAATCTATGTTGTGTCATTCTATTGTTGGGTAAAATCTATGTTGTGTCATTCTATGTTGGGTAAAATCTATGCTGTGGCAGGCTATGTTGGGTAAAATCTATGTTGTGTCATTCTATGTTGGGTAAAATCTATGTTGTGTTTTTCTATGTTGGGTAAAATCTATGTTGTGTCAGGCTATGTTGGGTAAAATCTATGTTATGTCATTCTATGTTGGGTACAATCTATGTTGTGTCATTCTATGTTGGGTAAAATCTATGTTGTGTTATTCTATGTTGGGTAAAATCTATGTTGTGTCATTCTATGTTGGGTAAAATCTATGTTGTGTTATTCTATGTTGGGTAAAATCTATGTTGTGTTATTCTATGTTGGGTAAAATCTATGTTGTGTCATTCTATGTTGGGTAAAATCTATGTTGTGTTATTCTATGTTGGGTAAAATCTATGTTGTGTTATTCTATGTTGGGTAAAATCTATGTTGTGTCAGGCTATGTTGTCTCACTCTACGTTGTCTCGGTCTATGTTACCAGGATCTATGCTGTCTGGATTTATGCTGTCTGGATTTATGGTGTCTCGAACTTTCTTGTTCTAGCCTAAGCATGTATTTGGCACATTTCAAGTTGTAACAAGCTCTCACAACCTCGTCGTCTGCGCAATCACGCGCACATGTGGTTATAAATGCAATGACCAAGATGGCAAACAGTCGCACAGCTTGGATCTGGTCTTATTCAAATTATAATTGAATCACAAAATCCGAATTCCTTCGCCCTCAACACAAAGTCGGAATATATGCAAGACGACTAAATCTAGCCCTGAATATTGGTTGCAGAATTGGGATATTGATAATCTTATTTATCAATTGTTGATTTGTGTGAATGTTGTACATAATTATCGAAATAGCTTTCACGATTGCGTATTGATCCGTTTGTTTAATAATAATATGCAGAATAACTGACCTTATATATGCTACTTTTAAAAATGTCAAATAATAGCACTAGGGATTGATATAGAAATCCGTATCATGTTTAAGATCAGAAACATGATAAATGAGGGCAACGAATATACACAACATTGTAAAGTACTTGGTTGTATGTTTTGAGGTTGTTTTCTGTGTGGCGAATGCTGAAGTTCAGAAATAGGAGGCGTCGATGAAGCGGACTGGCGTATCAATGCTGGGCGTAGCACCGGTGTATTCAATGCACATGATCTTTCTGTAAGCTGAGGTCGGCACTCTGGAGGTGAACCAGTAATCCCTCGGTGAGTTCACACACGAGTCGCTTTATTCGGGCTCTTCATTGATCCATAGACACCTGCCTATATTAAACTCACCTTTCATGTCACCTGGCCTCTCGTCAACCTGATCTCGGATCTCGGACTTTGTGAAACTTTTCCAACGTTCTGTGTCATACAGAAATCCACATTTGCCTTCAAACATTTTGTGTTGATCTGGACTGTCAACATTTGTAAGAAAACTATGCTTTTAATGTTGAAGTTCTCCGGGTGTGAACAAACACAAATATTTTTATATGCCATTTTCAAAATGTAAAAGGTGTTTATATTTCATGTTTCAGCTCTTCGGTAACAAGGGAAGTTGCATTTGTAAATAATCCCATTTTTTGTTGCTATGCAGAAAGTTTGCTTGTTGGTCTGATTTTTTAAAATTTGGTGTTAAGTCTGATTTTTAAAACTTTTTAATTCTACATTTTTGTTCCAGAAACATGTCATTCTTTAAATGTTGCGATTATTTGTTTTGTAGAACAAAGTTAATGTAATATGTTTTTGGTTGTTATTTTTTACAAAGATGTATATATTATGGTGTTTGTTCCGTAAATGTAAGAAAATTACAGTTTCACGTTCGTGTAATGTTTCTCACATTTTGTTGAACCTTTCTCTTGCGTAGAAGGGTTTCGACTTTTTGAGAAGATTCACAACATCAGGGATCCGAATTAAGGGATGAATAATCCAAAATATAAATAAGGAGATGTTGAACATATAGGACATTAGGAGATCTGACCAATCCATTACTTGTCACTTGGAAGGTGGAGGGAATATGGCATGTGCCGTAATGATGACTGGAGAATGTAGGACAACGGTGAGGGTAATCTGAGGGTAATAAGTGATGTAGTGGTAATAAGTGGTGTGATGGTGATGGTGATACGTGCTGAGATGGTGATTCCTGGTGAGATGGTGATATGTGGTGTGAAGCTGATAACTGGTGTGAGGGTGATATGTGGTGTGATGGTGATATGTGGTGAGATGGTGATGGTGATACGTGGTGAGAGGGCCATACGTGGTGTGATGGTGATATGTGGTGTGATGGTGATATGTGGCGAGATGGTGATGGTGATACGTGGTGAGATGGTGATGGTGATATGTGGTGTGATGGTGATATGTGGCGAGATGGTGATGGTGATAAGTAGTGTGATGGTGATATGTGGCGAGATTGTGATGGTGATAAGTGGTGTGAGGGTGATATGTCGTGTGATGGTTATTTGTGGTGAGATGGTGATGGTGATACGTGGTGAGATGGTGATGGTGATATGTGGTGTGATGGTGATATGTGGCGAGATGGTGATGGTGATAAGTGATGTGATGGTGATGGTGATCTGTGGTGCTATGGTGATACGTGGTATGATAGGATATGTAGTGTGATGGCGATACGTGGTGTGGTGGTGATATGTGGTATGATGGTGATTTGTGGTGTGCTGGTGATATGTGATGTGGTGGTAATACGTGTTATGATGGTGATATGTGGTGTGATGGTGATACGGGATGAGATGGTGATACATGGTGTGATGGTGATATGCAGTATGATGGTGATACGTGGTTTGAGGGGTGTCAGGGTGATGGATGCAGGTGAAAGTGGTCTGTGTGATAAATGATTTGTGTAGGGTGAATGGTGTTAAGGTGATAAGTGGTTTGTGGATGGTGTGAGGGTGATCAGTGGTTTGTGGATCGTGTTAGGATGATCAGTGGTTTGTGGGTGGTGTAAAGGTGATCAGTGGTTTGTGGATGGTGTTAGGGTGATCAGTGGTTTGTGGATGATGTGAGGGTGATCAGTGGTTTGTGGATGGTGTTAAGGTGATCAGTGGTTTGTGGATGGGGAGTAGTCCCGAGTTGTACATAAGAAGGTGGACCCCGATACTGCAGACTCTGCAGTATGCTCACTACAATGGAGATCATAGTGTCATTAATCACTTACCCCTGAATAGTGGTATCAGTATGTTTTACCTGACCGTGACTAACATAGTCTAATCAGTATGTTTCACCTGACCGTGACTAACATAGTCTAATCAGTATGTTTCACCTGACGCTGACTAAGATAGTCTAAACAGTATATTTCACCTGACGCTGACTAAGATAGTTTAATCAGTATGTTTCACCTGACGCTGACTAAGATAGTCTAATCAGTATGTTTCACCTGACGCTGACTAACATAGTCTAATCATGTTTCACCTGAAGGTGACTAATATAGTCTAATCATGTTTCAGCTGTCCGTGACTAAGATAGTCTAATCAGTATGTTTCAGCTGACGGTGACTAAGATAGTATAATCACGTTTCACCTGACGGTGACTAAGATAGTCTAATTATGTTTCACCTGACGGTGCCTAAGATAGTCTAATCAATATGTTTCACCTGACGGTGACTAAGATAGTATAATCATGTTTCAGCTGACGGTGACTAAGATAGTCTAATCATGTTTCAGCTGACGGTGACTAAGTTAGTCTAATCATGTTTCATCTGACGGTGACTAAGATAGTCTAATCATGTTTCAGCTGACGGTGACTAAGATAGTCTAATCATGTTTCAGCTGAATAGTGTGACGATAGATAAGTGTGATAGATAATATCATCATCATCAAGCGCCGTCTCCCTTCCGGAGGTTGGCCGTAATGGATCTTCATCTGTCTCGCGCCAGGCTTGTACACGCAGTCAAACTGTCCCCCGACCACATCCTGATGATGTCTGTCCACCTGTACCTCTGTCCCCCTTTGGCTCTGTTGCCATCAACTCTGCCCTCTAAAATAACCTTCAGCAGACTGTCATGGCGGTTACATGACCAAAATATTTTCGTTTTCCGATTTTTATTTCCTTCAGAAGTATCTGTGCCACCTGGAGTGGTTCCAGAACCACTCTACTGGTTTTCCTAGAGTGTTTCCAGAACCACTCTACTGGTTTTCCTAGAGTGGTTCCAGAACCACTCTACTGGTTTTCCTAGAGTGGTTACAGAACCACTCTACTGGTTTTCCTATCTGTCCAAGAAGTCAAAATCTTCTTGACACCAACATTTCAAAGGCCTCAATACACTTCTCCCTTTTCTTTGTCAGGGTCCAGGTTTCTACTCCATACAATAAAACTAAATGTACGTAGCGTTTGATAATTCGCATTTTAAGATATGAGATATCTGCCTAGACAGAAGTGTATCTCTCATGCGATTAAATGTATTTTTGGCCATTGTAGTTTTTTTAATAGTCTCCCTTCTGCATTTTCCATCAGCTGAAATGAGATGACCGAGACATACATAGCTTGACACTTGTTCTAGAATTTCATGGCATCTATTTCTTTGAAAACCTGTTCTATGTATACATTAAACAAACAAGAGGAGAGCACACACCCATGTCTAACCGTTTTTTTTAAAATTTAGCTAAACTAGGTGACCCGCCCCTCTCTAGTTTTCAAACATATCGATTGATTCCAATACACGTTTGTGATAAGTTTGATATCCTTACCGTCCAGATTGATATCCTCCAGACAGCTTATCAACGGTTCATGATTCACGTTATCCCACGCTTTAGTGTAATCAATGAATAAGCATAAACGTCCTTTTGTATCTCCGCGTAGTTTTCTACAATTATTCTCATACAGAAAATCCCTTCTCTCGTTCCGCTGTTCTGCTGGAAACCAAACTGTTCCGTACTGACCTCTTGATTAATCTTTCCTTTAACTCTTTCTTGTACGATTCCAAGAACTATTTCGGTGACATGGTTTATCATTATGTGTTGCTCGATCAACACCATATTTTTTCAGTGCTTCTATCATTTTCTTCAATATTCTAATAGCCTTTTCATCTTCTAATTTAAGAATTGATGGTCGTGCTGTATCTTTTACTTCAAGTTTACTTCAAGTTTCATCATGAAAGAGAGCATCACTATATTCCGTCCATCCTTTTGTTATTTCTGTTGTCTCAAACAATATATTTCCAGCTCTGTCCTTAATACTAACCCCACCTTTTCGAGCCTTTTGTTGCCCTGACATATTTATTATTTCCTCATGAAGTTCTCTAGTGTAGTGTTTTGCGCTAAAAGCTTCCATACTTGTACACGTGTCCTCCATAGATTTCATACTTGTACATTTGTCTTCCAACCATTTCTCTTTAGTTTGTCTGCACATTGATCTAATTGTTCTATCAATCATGTTATCATTTTCTGGGTTTGTTTTTTTCCCCCAGGTATTTCATAAGTTTTAGAAGGTTCTCAGTCATCTAGACTTGTTCTTCCTTTTTGGTAGGATGCAATTTTCTTTCCTAATGCTGTTTTTTAAGCATTCCCATTTTACATCGATTTCCTCTTGTGATTTTTCTGTTTTATTATGTCCTGTGCCTTCAATTAGGCGACTTTGATATGTTTTTCACTCATGTCTTTCTTGTAAGTACCGTTGTTTTAAAGCTGAACAGTCTGTTCTTCACATCCCCTCTATATTGTTCTTGTAAGTCACTTTGTTTTAAAGCTGAGCAGTCTGTTCTTCACATCCCCTCTATATTGTTCTTGTAAGTCACTTTGTTTTAAAGCTGAGCAGTCTTGTTGATTCATTTTGACATCCTAATATTTTGTGGCCTTTAATTTAATTTTTAATTTGATGACTAAAGGGTTATGACCTAAATTAATATCTGCTGCTAGACATGTTTTTACTTTTTTGACACAGTTCCTAAATCTGTCTCTGATTATAACCAAATCTTTGTTGTTTTTTTTTGTTTTTTTTAATTTGCGTTCGCCTTATTTATCTGTTCCCCAAGGCGTTGTGTGTTGCACTGTGGTTTTTATTTTGCGCCTGTCGGCCCTTTGATGTAAGGTTGTGCTTCCTCCTGCATTTTCTAATGGCTTCCCCGGGGTAACGGCCGGTGCCGTGATGGGTATCGAACCCAGTACCTTCTGGTTGTGAGCCGTGTCACTTAACCACTAACCCACGCCGTCCCCCAAATCTATCTAATTTATTTGTTTATCACCCGGACTTTTCCACGTGTATAGCTTCCTCTTGTGTTGTTGAAAGAAAGCATTGCATAAAATAAGGTGATTATCTTCAAAGAATTGTATAAGTCTATCCACTTTTTAATTCCTTTTTCCAATACCAAATTCTCCCACTGTGTTTGCATGTTTTCCTTCTCAAATTTTAGCGTTCATATCAGCCATCACAATGAGTACATCCGTTGTTTTAGTACTTTTTGCAATTCGTCATAATACTCCTCATTGTCCGCCTCTCAGTAACCTTGTGTAGGACAGTCAGTTTGCACTATGGACAAACCATAAGGTTTTTGAACTTATTATTCTGTGATTGTATGTCCAGTATCCTTGTATTCTCCTGTTTAACTCATTCTTTATTAGGAAACCAATGTGTTGTTCTCTATCTCAGTATATAAATTTATAGTTCTCCTTTTCTAAAAAGTCAACATATAACAATTTCCCTGTACATAAAACATTTTCAATGGACATACCATTTTCCATGTACAAATAACATTTTCCATGCACATATAACATTATGTCTGTACATAATACCTTCTCTCTGCACGTGAAACATTCTCCGTGCATTGTCCCTGACGATGACCGTGTGACACTAACATTGGTGCCACGTTGTTTTTGTTCTGGTTAGGTCACTGGGCCATTATCTATATGCATTTTTGTTCTGGTTAGGCCACTGGGTCATTATCGAAATGCGTTTTTGTTCTGGTTAGATCACTGAGCCATTATCTAAATGCATTTTTGTTCTGGTTTGGTCACTGGGCTATTATATATATGCGTGTCTGTTCTAGTTAGATCACTGGGCCATTATCTATATTCGTTTTTGTTCTGGTTAGGTACCTGGGCCATTATCTATATACGTTTTTGTTCTGGTTAGGTCACTAGGCTATTATCTATATGCATGTTTGTTCTGGTTAGATCACTGGGTCATTATCTATATGCGTTTTTATCCTAGTGTCGTCACTGAACCATTACCTGCATGTGTTTTTATTCTGGTGTCGTCACTGAACCATTATATGTATGTGTTTTTATCATGGTGTGGTCACTGAACCATTACCTGTATGTGTTTTTATCCTAGTGTCGTCACTGAATCATTACCTGTATGTGTTTTTATGTTAGTGTGGTCACTGAACCATTACCTGTATGTGTTTTTATCCTAGTTTCGTCACTGAACCATTACCTGTATGTGTTTTTATCCTAGTGTCGTCACTGAACCATTACCTGTATGTGTTTTTATCCTAGTGTCGTCACTGAACCATTACCTGTATGTGCTTTTATCCTAGTGTCGTCACTGAACCATTACCTGTATGTGTTTTTATTCTAGTGTATCACTGAACCATTACATGTATGTGTTTTTATTCTAGTGTCGTCACTGAACCATTACCTGTATGTGTTTTTATGTTAGTGTGGTCACTGAACCATTACATGTATGTGTTTTTATCCTAGTGTCGTCACTGAACCATTACATGTATGTGTTTTTATTCTAGTGTCGTCACTGAACCATTACCTGTATGTGTTTTTAATTCTAGTGTATCACTGAACCATTACATGTATGTGTTTTTATCCTAGTGTTGTCACTGAACCATTACCTGTATGTGTTTTTATCCTAGTGTTGTCACTGAACCATTACCTGTATGTGTTTTTATCCTAGTGTCGTCACTGAACCATTACCTGTATGTGTTTTTATCCTAGTGTCGTCACTGAACCATTACCTGTATGTGTTTGTATCGACATTTAACCTTCAGCTTATTGATAATTTGTGTGCATATTTTGCCACAACGTAAACAATGGCTTTCCTATAATTGTAACTTAAAATGCAGTTCATTCTCTAACACTACTGTCGTGGATGAAGTGTTAGAGACCTCTTTGTACGAGAGCTCAGCTTTTTTTAACATGCGTTGGCCAGTTCGCTTCCTCGCTGAATTTGCTTTAATAACAGTGAAAAAGAAACCCATTTACAGCTTGGTAAACTGGAGCTTGCCGATAATACGGATCCAACTCAGACCATTTGCCACGAGAAGCGAGTCTTATGAAAATTTGCTACTCTGGCATTCTAAATAACTGTGTTTGAAGGGGAACTGTGGCTCGAAATAAATAACTTCACAGCCGTGTGAAACATTCAACCGAATAACTTCCAAACAACAGTAGAAAATAGCCGGAGATGGAAGCTCGGGATTGGTTGGGAGCCGAGGTGAAAAGAGGTCAGGACAGGAACAGAAAGTCATCAGATACAAAGAGGCCCTAACAAAAATTATTAAATCTGCCAATGCGATTAATCTTTTATCAGTACCTCCCTAATCCGACAGCGACAAAGATGAAAGAACGCTGCTACAGACTCTCAATGCCGGAATCTAACCACTTCAGCAAAGTCGAGTTATTGACTCTTGTCCTTTTTCGGGAAAGAATAGATATCGCTTGGGGAACAGAGAATCGCTTCCACGGGACGTCTTTGATGGACATTTTAATAACTCTACTGCAGCCCATTGACGGAGATGTGTGGCCCGCGAGGATCTAGGAGCTAAATTCTGGTGAGGTCTTTGATCGATTCACAGCCAGGGACAAATTCACGCCACTTCTAAATGTGTCTGCGTTCTGTTCCCCGAACGGCATCGTTTAAGGGCGTTACTAAGCCTCGACTCAGGCACGTCAAACCTGAACGTTACTGATGGAAACGTCTTCGTTCAGGCTGTGCCATGTATCGCTGACGGCGATGTCGATCAACGTCAAGCATGACTATTGTTGAGAAGTTGCTGATTTCATTAGCTGTGTTTATGTGAGAATTATTTCTCTTCCTAGCAGAAATCCAGCCACATATTTATTGTATGATCGAAGGCATCTCATCTCAACATGTACTGACATGACCCTGGAAGGGGACGTGGGACGCCCCCTTACATGCATGCATATGTTTGCAGTATATTTTCACATGGGCGGAGTAAAGGAGGCTGATGTCAGTGAATGACCGCCTGCTTTGATGATGATGCGTCAATTGTTGATAGAAGTCTGACTAGAAGACATCTTTTGTTGATTGAAGTCTGACTAGAAGACGTCTTTTGTTGATAGAAGTCTGACTAGAAGACGTCTTTTGTTGATAGAAGTCTGACTAGAAGACGTCTTTTGTTGATAGAAGTCTGACTAGAAGACGTCTTTTGTTGATAGAAGTCTGACTAGAAGACGTCTTTTGTTGATAGAAGTCTGACTAGAAGACATCTTCTCATTATTTTGCTGGTTCCCCATTTGACTAACGCACTAATCTGCTGGTCGCCCCTTTCACTAACGCACTAATCTGCACCGCCACAAAGACCTCGCAATCTGGCCAGACCACGCCCACACATATTTAGAACCTTCTGTGGTGGAATTATAACTACCCAGCCTTGAATGATGACACAACTGTTTGAGCGAGCATGATCTGCTGGCCTTCCTTTATAGATCAAAGAGGCACATATTTTCTCTATTGTGCCGGACTCAGAAAACTGAGTTGAAAAATAATCCAACCAAGAGGATTATACGCAGTTTTGATGGTAATATCAGTAATTGTATCCCTTGATCTACAGAGAGGACATATGAAATAGCTAAGGAGAAGGAAAGGAAGGGTAGTCTGCGAGGAAACAATTATACAGAAAAGCAGGTTCGACTGTTCCTGACTTAAACAGTTTCAAATATTTATAAAGACAGCTCAATCCACGACGACATTTACGAAGACAACTTATTTAGCATTCGCAACTAATTTCATAAGGTAACTTGTACATCTCATTTACGAGGACAACTTATTTAGCATTCGCAACTAATTTCATAAGGTAACTTGTACATCCCATTTATGCAGGACATTTAAAAATGAATTGAACGATTTCAGATTTCTATATTTTGTCCATAAATTGCTAAATAAAGATGTAATTTCACACATATATAATGTAGCTGTCCAAGTTCAATTGCTAATGGTTATCCCGAAGTTACCTCACAAATGTTCAATGTGAGCACCTTTTGTGACTCTTCACGTGTCAGTGAGGTAATCTAACTCCTTCCAGACGCGTTGCTGCATGTTTTCATCAATAATTTTTCACTGCAGGAAAAGCATTGACAATTGAACTTGGACAGTTACATTCATTCATAGGCGTGTCAGTCTTTGCAGACCATGCGCTTGGGACCCTGTGAATAGCTTCTCAGGACGCAAGCCTGGGCGCTGAATATGGAAACCCTGGGTTGCTCAAACTGCAGGATCCCCCTCTCGGCCTCGCTGGTGTAATCCAAAGGAATGCAAAGCATGACAATTTGGCACCAGCTCAGCTGCAGGAGCTGCCAGAAAAGTTCCAATTTAAAAACCGTCCGTCTTAGTTGCTACCACTCCGGATTTTATGTCTGGGTTTACTCCCGTAGCCCTACACTCTCCCGAGGTTTCCACAAAGCAGTGGAGTCGTTGCCCGCAGATGCTAGTTATTCGAGACATCCGATGATACTCGCATCGTTCCAAGCCTAGCCAGCACTCTCTGTGACTTGTGGGTTTAAAATCAGAGTTCCTCCTCTCCTAGGTGAACTGCATGAACAGGCTAACAAGCTTCGTCTACCTGAGTTTAAAGTCAGAGTTTACCTTCTCTTAGATTGGCTGCCAACCAAGACTAGTGAGCCCAATCTGTCCTCCCAGTTATACAGCCGGGTACTGGGTAGCGCGCCACAGCAGGATCTGTAAGAAACATATCATATGTGCATGAAATTACATCTTCCTTGGACAGCATATATAGGAAGCTAAAATCGTTGAAATCAATTTCAAATGCCCTGTATTATACAGAGAACAGTGGGTGGTGGAGCGATTAGTAGCCTATCTTCTGAATTAGGAGAAATGAGTTCAAATCACGGCACAACTTAGAGTTATTACTTATTAACTTATTAACTTACTTATTAAATGCTTATTAACTATGAAGAGCCAAGCTGCAACATAAACAACATCGAAATAAGTACAGAGATACAGAAGTGGAAATATAATAGAAGAGGCCCTCCCAACAGGAAAGTTGTCCACAAACCTTCGAGCAGAATCGATGGCCCTCCTGCTGCAAGCAACTGAGAATACTTCAAACAGAAAGGCAACCTCCAACAAAAATAGCTGTATTCACAGTCTGCAGAGAACTATTAGAGACAATTCAAAAAACAAACAACGAACCACTGTTATCGGAGATCATGGCAGAACTGGGAAAACTCCAGAGATCCTCAAATAGCGCTCCAGTGGCTACCCTCCCATTGCGGAATCACGGGAAACGAGAGAGCTGATGCTCTGGCAAAAGATTGCAGTAAAAAGGCACAATTTAATCATCGAGTACCATACACAGAAATCAAGAACATCATCAGAAATCAGTATTTTACACCAATGGAGAGAAGACAGAAACATAAGCAGTACACCAGCCCCAATTCACTATCTCAAAAGAAATCAACACACTACCTTATGGACACTGCAGACTACTAGAACATCTTTACCGACTGAAGATCTCACACACTGATGAGTGCCCATGTGGAACAGGATGCCAGAACGCTGAGCATATTCTACAAGAATGCCCAATCTATAGGGAAATGAGATGCCAGACCTGACCAGAGGGTGCGGAGCTGAGACAAAAGTTGTGGGGCAGCCGCTCTGACCTGGTGAAGACTACAGACTTCATCATGGCGACTGGCCTGCAGATATAGCATGACACAAAGATCCTGAATGCAAAGAAGAAGAAGAAGAAGAAGAGTTTTTACTGTTTTGTTATAACAGTAAAAATATAGTCTGCACACGGCATGCGATTGTCAGCACAAACTGCGTTTACTTCTTAACTCCACATAACCTCCTCCCTTCCCTACTCATCCATCGACATTCTTCGCCAATGAGAACAAATGAAGTAAATATACATTTTATATAGACACATTAGAAGGTTATGTAGAGGTATAGAGAAAATGTCTTCAGAACAATAGTATATGAAGCTTTAAATAATAAAAACGCTGTCTTTGTGCGTGTGTATGAGAGAGAGAAAGAGAAAGAGAGAGAGAGAGAGAGAGAGTGAAAAACAGATAGAGAGAAAGAGAGAGAGAGTGAGAAACAGAAAGAGAGCAAGAGAGAGTGAGAGAGAGAATGAGAGAGAGAGGGAGAGAGTGAGAAACAGAAAGAGAGAAAGAGAGAGTGAGAGAGAAAGGGAGAAACAGAAAGAGAGAAAAAGAGAGAGAGAAAGAGGGAAAGATAGGGAAGGAGCGATAACATGTATATCATTAGCGCCAGGACAAGATAAACACCAGACACCATAGAACATGAACCAGACAACAGAAAAAAACACCATACAACAGAAAACATGCACCAGACAAGAGAAAACATGCACCAGACAACAGATAACATGCATCAGACAACAGATAACATGCATCAGACAACAGATAACACATCAGACTACAGATAACATACATCAGACAACAGATAACATGCATCAGACAACAGATAACATACATCAGACAACATGTAACATACATCAGACAACAGATAACATACATCAGACAACAGATATCATGCATCAGCCAACAGATAACATACATCAGACAACAGATATCATGCATCAGCCAACAGATAACATACATCAGACTACAGACAACATACATCAGACAACAGATATCAGGCATCAGACAACATATAACATACATCAGACAACAGATAACATGCATCAGACAACAGATAACATGCATCAGACAATAGATAGCATACATCAGACAACAGTTAACATGCATCAGACAACAGATAACATACATCCGACAACAGACAACATACATCAGACAACAGACAACATACATCAGACAACAGATAACATGCATCAGACAATAGATAACATACATC
Source organism: Ariolimax columbianus (assembly GCA_036924085.1). Taxonomy (NCBI): domain Eukaryota; kingdom Metazoa; phylum Mollusca; class Gastropoda; order Stylommatophora; family Arionidae; genus Ariolimax; species Ariolimax columbianus. Next base: position 46,150,589 of record JAVGWX010000016.1, read on the forward strand.
AGACAACAGATAACATACATCAGACAAAAGATAACATGCATCAGAAAATAGATAACACACATCAGACAACAGACAACATACATCAGACAACAGATAACATACATCAGACAACAGATAACATACATCAGACAATAGATAACATACATCAGAGAACAGATAACATGCATCAGACAACAGATAACATACATCCGACAACAGACAACATACATCAGACAACAGACAACATACATCAGACAACAGATAACATGCATCAGACAAGAGATAACATGCATCAGACAATAGATAACATACAAAAGACAACAGATAACATGCATCAGACAAAAGATAACATGCATCAGACAATAGATAACATACATCAGACAACAGATAACATGCATCAGACAAAAGATAACATGCATCAGAAAATGGATAACACACATCAGACAACAGACAACATACATCAGACAATAGATAACATACATCAGACAACAGACAACATACATCATACAAGAGACAATATTTATTTCTAATAGTCGCTAAGTGGGAGCTCATCACAAATAATATTTCTACCGTCTGTAATCTTGCGGTATACTTGCTGTATACTTGCTGTATACTTGCGGTATACTTGCTGTATATTTGCGGTATACTTGCTGTATACTTGCTGTATACTTTCGGTATGCTTGCTTTATACTTGCTGTATGCTTGAGGTATGCTTGTTGTATGCATGCTGTATGCTTGCGGTATGCTTGTTGTATGCTTGCGGTATGCTTGCGGTATACTTGCGACAACTCTTACAGTATTCCACAATGTAGATTCAGAGACGTCAATGTCTTTGTTCTTTCTCGGGGAAATGTTCAATGTCCGAGGGGTCAATGTCCGAGTGGCCAATGTCCGAGTGGCCAATGTCCGTGTGCACAATGTCCGTGGGATCAATGTCCGAGTGGCCAATGTCCGAGGGGTCAATGTCCGTGTGGTCAATGTCCGTGTGGTCAATGTCCGACTGGTCAATGTTCGTGTGGTCAATGTCCGTGTGGTCAATGTCCGTGTGGTCAATGTCCGAGTGGTCAATGTCCGTGTGGTTAATTTCCATGTGGTCAATGTCCGTGTGGTCAATGTCTGTGTGGTCATTGTCCAAGTGGTCAATGTCCGTGTGATCAATGTCCGTGTGGACAATGTCCATGTCGTCAATGTCCGTGTGGCCAATGTCCGTGTGGACAATGTCCGTGGGGTCAATGTCCGAGTAGCCAATGCTTCTGAAGAATCCAACATGTTATAAATTTCTCACTTAATAAATCAACTATCCTTTTTGTTTTAGTAGAAAGGCTCATGTGTTAGTGCTCAGTGTAAGAACGACATTTCGCTAATACCCAGGTTTTAGTTCTCAGTGTAAGAACGACATTTCGCTAATACCCAGGTTTTAGTTCTCAGTGTAAGAACGACATTTCGCTAATACCCAGGTTTTAGTTCTCAGTGTAAGAACGACATTTCGCTAATACCCAGGTTTTAGTTCTCAGTGTAAGAACGACATTTCGCTAATACCCAGATTTTAGTTCTCAGTGTAAGAACGACATTTCGCTAATACCCAGGTTTTAGTTCTCAGTGTAAGAACGACATTTCGCTAATACCCAGGTCACACATTGTTCTTTTTTTAAGACTTCTATGATACATTCTCTCACGCACAGTCTCACGTGAGACGCATTGAAACAGTGTAAATGTTATGTCTTTCAATGTAATTCATTTAAATACCAACACCATTAAAAAAACAAAGTATTTATATATTTATAAGTTGGCCCAGACAATGCGGATCTGCAACAGTCTCTCAAGAAACTGGATCTTGAAACATCAAACCTGGGTCTTTCAATATCCTGGGCCAAGACACAACTTCAGAACCTTTGCTCCAACACTGGTCCTCACAGCATTGTTGTCCATGGTCCCACCGATCAATTCACAGACCTGGTGAGTTCTTTTTCATTCGATGGACGCAGTGCGCCTGACATGTTATGGCGGATCGGGCTTGCTGCTTCCGCTATGAACGACCTTCGCCAGGTGTGGAATAATGGCAGACTCTTTCTGGGATCAAAAATTTGTATTTATCAGACGCGTGTGGTTCTTGTCCTCCTGCATCGTTCAGAGACTTGGACCCAACTTAACCAGGACACATCAAGACTCGATGCCTTTCATATGAGCAGCCAGCGACGCTTCCTCGGTTTCCGTGGTTTGATCTCGTCCGTAATGTCGAGGTGTCTGATCTAGGACACTCTGGTCCACCACCGACTGTCTCTGTTGGTCACGTGGTTCGACTGGACCAGGAAGTTTCGGCTCACCAGATAATGTCCAAGTCTGCTATGTGTAACAACGGTCTTCCACCGGCCGGCTGGAGGCGTGGGAGGGACCGCCCCCGTTCTACAAGGCACCGACAGAAAGTCCCTCCTTCGGCAGTGAACGAGGTTTGTCTACAAGCTTCAGCGGTATTGGTCGATCCCTACAAGCTTCAGCGGCTGGTAGTGGTCGATCCTACAAGCGTCAGCGGTTGAACATGGTAGTGGTCGATCCCCACAAGCGTCAGCGGTTGGACATGGTAGTGGTCAATCCGTACAAGCCTCAGCGGCTGGTAGTGGTCGATCCCTACAAGCCTCAGCGGCTGGTAGTGGTCGATCCCTACAAGCCTCAGCGGTTGAACATGGTAGTGGTCGATCCTACAAGCCTCAGCGGTTGGTAGTGGTCGATCCCTACAAGCCTCAGCGGTTGAACATGGTAGTGGTCGATCCTACAAGCCTCAGCGGTTGGTAGTGGTCGATCCTACAAGCCTCAGCGGTTGGGCCTGGTAGTGGTCGATCCGTACAAGCGTCAGCGGTTGGGCCTGGTAGTGGTAAATCGACGCAACGGACCCTGGATGCACAGTCGAACATTTTTGTTATTATTTACATGGGCAGTGGTATCTTAACTTAACGTCTTAACTCAACTGAACTTAGCTTAACTGAGCTTATCTTAACTTAACTTAACGTCTTTATACTTGTTTAGAAGACTCTACAGAGTCTGTATACAACCAGTTTCATTTACATTACCTTGCTCTAAAAGCTATCCAATTTATTCTTAAATGCATTAACTGTCCCTGCCTCCTCTACCTCCCATGGCAATGCATTCCAAGCATTCACCACTCTCTGACTAAAACAATATTTCCTAATATCTAATCTGGACTTCTCTTTAGTTAATTTGTAGCTATGCGCTCTTGTTCTTGTGGGTGGTTGGATTTTGAAAAAAAACGTGTAATAGTCTAATTTATCCATTCCTCTGATCATCGTATAAACCTGTATTAAGTCACCTCGAATTATTCTCTATTCTAGACACTTTTATGATAAGGACTCCACACCTGCACACAGTACTCCAATCTAGGTCTACCTAATGCTTTATACAGTTTGACTTTCATTTCCTTGCTCCTATGTTTAGTATTTCTTTGTATCATTCCTAACATTGCATTTGCCTTTTTCACTGTTACCTGCACTTGCTCACTAATCATACTTGTATGATCTATTTTAACCCATAGGTCCCTTACCGTATCTATCTTTCTAATATTGTTCTCGCATATTCTGTAATTATGTTCCCTATTGGATCTTCCCATTTGGATTACTGTATATTTATCTACATTAAACTCCATTTGCCAGCTGACAGACCATTTCCGAATTGTATAAAAATTTGACCTCAATTTATCCACTTCTGCTTTAGATGAGACACTACTGCACAGTTTTGTGTAATCTGCAAATTTTGCAATCACGGATCCCAATGCAATGTCCAAATCGTTTATATATGTAAAGAACAAAATTGGTCACAAAACCGAGCCCTGTGAGACTCCACTTTTCACTTCACGCCACTCAGAGTACTCCTTATTTATGCCCACTCGCTGCCTTCTTCCCGTTAACTAACTTTCAATCCGTTCAGCAACTTCCCCACCTTTTCCACGTGATTTAAACGTTTTAAATAATTGGGTCGCATTTCTTGGAAAGAGAAGAAATCTGGGGCTGGTCTCTCGCCGCCGCGATTGACTCTCATCCAGTATTCTTACAGCGATCTCAGTCTCGCCAGACGTAGCGATAGCGCGGGCTTGCCGAAAACGCTCGCCCGCCTCTCCCTGGCCATCTGGCGGGACAAAATTTGTGGCGTCGTACCGTGCGTTACTGTTGACCGTATAGAGAAACTTTGTCAGTCAGTGGTGGTTATTCGAAGGCTTACAGCCGACCTCGACAGTTCGTCTCGCTGGTGGTCATTCTCTCGCAAAGAGCTGGTGATCGGCAAATGGAAAGCAGGAATCGTGCCTAAAGGCCCTGTCCTCGCCCGACCAACCGTTGGGAGAAGGGCAGGCCGGCAGGCAAAAATCGTCTCCAGTCCCAGTGAAATTCATCGCCGGGGCCGTTGGGATCCGTTCTGCACAGAGCGCTGCCATCCCTCCCCGAGCGAGCCCGGTCGGTCGGTCGTCTGGTGTGTGTACGAGCCCCTGTGAGGCGGTCCTAGGTTGACGGAGTGAGGGACGGAACAACCGTCCGTCCGTCAGTCGGTACCTGCGGCCGTCCTTGTGAGGCTTTTTACACATCCGTCCTCCGCCGACCAGTTTGTGTGGTTCGTACGTCTCCGACAGATATCTGGTTGATCCTGCGAGTAGTCATATGCTTGTCTCAAAGATTAAGCCATGCATGTCTAAGTTCACTCTGTCTCACGGTGAAACCGCGAATGCTCATTAAATCAGTAGAGGTTCCTTAGATGACACGATCCTACTTGGATAACTGTGGCAATTCTAGAGCTAATACATGCTTACCAAGCTCCGGAAAGAGCGCTTTTATTAGTTCAAAACCAATCGTCGTTTCCCCTCGCAGGGTTGCGGTATTCCCACTGGTGACTCTGGATAACTTTGTGCTGATCGCATGGCCTCATGTGCCGGCGGCGCACTGTCAAATGTCTGCCCTATCAAATGTCGATGGTACGTGACATGCCTACCATGTTTGTAACGGGTAACGGGGAATCAGGGTTCGATTCCGGAGAGGGAGCATGAGAAACGGCTACCCCATCCAAGGAAGGCAGCAGGCTCGCAACTTACCCACTCTCGGCACGGGGAGGTAGTGACGAAAAATTACAATACTGGACTCTTTCGAGGCCCCGTAATTGGAATAAGTACACTTTAAACCCTTTAACTAGGATCTATTGGAGGGCAAGTCTGGTGCCAGCAGCCGCGGTAATTCCAGCTCCAATAGCGTATATTAAAGTTGTTGCAGTTAAAAAGCTCGTAATTGGATCTCAGGCGCAGGCGGGCGGTCCGGCTCGCGCCGGTTCACTGCCCGTTGTCTCCTGCCCTACCGTCTGCCGGCTCTCTCCTGCGGGTGCACTTCGATGAGAGTCCCGGGTGGCCGGCGCGTTTACTTTGAAAAAATTAGAGTGTTCAAAGCAGGCCTCGGCTGCCTGAATAATGGTGCATGGAATAATGGAATAGGACTTCGGTCTATTTTGGTGGTTTTCGGAACTGGAAGTAATGATTAACATGGACAAACAGGGGCATTCGTATTGCGGCGTTAGAGGTGAAATTCTTGGATCGCCGCAAGACGAGCTACTGCGAAAACATTTGTTAAGAATGTTTTCATTAATCAAGAACGAAAGTCAGAGGCGTGAAGACGATCAGATACCGTCGTAATTCTGACCATAAACGATGCCGACTAGCGATCCGCAGTAGTTGCTTCGATGACTCTGCGGGCAGCTTCCGGGAAACCAAAGTGTTTGGGTTCCGGGGGAAGTATGGTTGCAAAGTTGAAACTTAAAGGAATTGACAGAAGGGCACCACCAGGAGTGGAGTCTGCGGCTTAATGTGACTCAACACGGCAAACAATGAAATGATTGACAGGCCGAGAGCACTTTCGTTGGGTCTAATATGGAACGGGTGGTGGATTTAGACCCTCGGAAAACTGGGGCTAAGCTCTCTGTAGCTCGATTGGCCCGCATTCAGTGTTCGATAAAGGAATTGACGGAAAGGCACCACCATGAGTGTAGCTTAATTTGACTCAACACACCAACACTGTAAAATGACTGACAGACTGAGAGCACTTTCGTTGGGTCTAATAGGGAACGTGTGCTGGTATTAGACCCACGGAAGACAGGTCAGTTTTTACCCTCTAAATGAAAGAGCTACTGCTTCGGAAATCCTGCTTAACCCTACAAAAATCGCAGGTTCCAGACACTTGGTCATTGATTGACTAAAAAGCCCTCTACTGATTCGTTGGGTCTAATAGTGAAAGGGTGCCAGTATTAGACCTTCGAAAGACAGGTCAGTTTTACCCTACAAATGACAATTCGAGAGGAGTCGCAGATATTTGTCCAGGTACTAGGTTCATAAGCCAATGGCGCGAGGCTAACATGTGAAGGATTACGGCCGAACACCTCTAAGCCGGAATCCCGCCCTAAATCTCCGCACAACTGCGACGGGAGGCTACGATATGGGTGGAACCTGGGGCTCGTGTCTCAGCGCGACCCGGTTGAGCCGCAGAAAGAGGTCTCTGCAGTCCGCCGATCAAAGCGGGCGGGAAGCTGCTCTAGATTCACCCTATACGGCGATGAGGCGGGAAACAACTAGTAGAAGACTTAGTTCTCGGTCGGGGTGTCGTAAGCAGTAGATCGGCTACCTCACTGCGACCTGCTGAGACTTAACCCTTGACCATGAGATATGTCCGCACACCAGCCGAACAACATCTCCGTGCCATGACCAGGCTTGTCCCCTGGTCAAATGCACTCCTTCGAGAGGAATCGCAGGTCGCTGACATTTGGCCCACGTGCTTGGCTAATAAGGCAATGGTACGAAGCTACCATCTGAGGGACTACGGCCGAACGCCTCCAAGCCAGAATCCCGCCCTAAATCTCAGCACCGCTGTGATGGGAGGCTACGACATGGCTGGGACCTAGGGCTCGCGTCTCAGCCCGGTCCGGTCGAGCCGTAGAAATACACTTGGTTAAATGTACTCCTGCCTTGCTCTTTACCTCTGTCTGCTATCAGTCATCCCAATGGATGCAGAAGAGATGCAGTCCAGCGGACATTGCACCCCCTGCCCTATTGTGACAACCTCCCAGGTGGCGGGGAATGCTAGGCGTGCCATCACTGCAGATGAGCCGAGAAAATAAAGGGAGCAAAGATATACCTCACTCACATGCATATGCTACCTTTCTGGCAGGACGTGACGATCCTGAGACACAGTCACACTGGACTGCCTCTCTTCCGGGATAGTACAAACTAGTACATAGTCCATCATATAATATCATATCATCACCACACCCTATAGACACGAGTGGGAAAGACTCGATAGTCCTGCAAGACAACTTCCCTGAGAGACAACTCTGAATAAAAATAATTGCTGCCTTGCAGATAGGCTGGGGTCAGCCAAAGGCTTAGGAGGGCATCCCTACAGAAACACCTGTTGAAATCGGATGCACTGAGCCACAGGCTTAACAAAATAAAACACTGCAACGTATTTCGCTGTAAACAGCGTACGATGAAGAAGAAGAAGGAAAGAGAAAAAAACAATTTTGGAGGTATTGGAAAAGTTGGGGGTGAAAAGAGAATGAATGACCGAAATCAGGGTTAGACAGCTACGTTATTTTGGTCATATAACAAGACATACCTCTTTGTTGAAGGCCATACTGGAGGCTAGGGTGGAAGGCAGTCGTTTAAGAGGCAGACAACGCTTTAAACTGGTTGATAGCATCAGGATATGCATTGGAAAAGGTCTCTCAGATTGCACAATTAAGGGCAAGAGAGAGAGTACGCTGGGGATCCATTGCAGTCGACCTTCGATGCGGAGATGGCATATGAACTGAACTGTCGACTAATGATGTCATCAAAAAGTGTGTGCTCTTACCGGAAAGTTACAATGATAATTCAATAATTCCACTTCCCGCCAACAGTTTCTACACAATTTCTCTTTTTCTCATCTAGTGATCAAAATTTAATTTATGCTTCCAACGTTCGGTCAGTTCTTGTGTACGTTGTGAGCTTTGTAGACAACATGCGCACGTTTGTCAGACTTGCTTCTGTTTTACATCTAGTATTGTTACACCACAACCAAATATATGAATAGGTAAGCTGCCTTAATCTGATACCTCTACAGTCCTCTGCCTCTTCGTTCGTTCTCAATCTCCTGCAACAAAACCCAGAAAAGGTCCTTGCAAGTAGCAGGATGTAGTACGGAGAACGGAATGAGTTGTGTCGTGGTTTACAGTCAACTTCAACAGAAATTTTTGAGTAACGGATTGCCTTACCTCTTCGATCCCTTCTCCTTAGCCAGTATGCTCTGTTGAAGACTGTTATCCAGGATCACCGCGTGGAGGGGTAGAAGGGTCTTGACAGCGCTGGTTCGCTGGGGCTGACGCTAGCAGTCAGCTATGGGTCGCTGACCGCTGCAGCTCATGCACTGCTCAGCGTATTGATCCCAGACCTGATACAAGTGTTAACGTAGCAGTCAACACATTCAGGAACACGTAGGAAGCAGACATCCAAGTCAGTCGGTGATTCATCCACTTGTTCCGCTGATCACTGTGGGGAAATTTAAGTCATTTCACCTGGTCCAAGTAAGTTGTGCGGTCGTCGTTAGTTGATGTCGATGCAGAATCGCTCTTTCATCATTTGTCCATCTGCCGTGCGCCCGCTATTCTGTCATCTAGACCAGGTCACACAAGATCATAACCATATTTATAGACTGGCTAACGATTTGGTGATCTACGGAAAACCCCGTTGTAGTGAGTTTCACCCAGATGAACCCAAACATTGCACTACCGCCTGGAGAACCTAGATTGATCTTCAATAGCCCGCTCGGCATGTGAGGAAAGCTACTGCACCCACCATCCAACTCCCTTTCTTGTGCATCCAACAACAACACGTGACCAAGAGTAATGGTAAGACATCACGGAGACCACAAACAAAGCGTCATGTTTGTGACGGTGGTTATGACGGTGGTAAAACTTCACACAGACCACAAACAAAGCGTCATGTTTGTGACGGTGGTTATGACGGTGGTAAAACTTCACGCAGACCACAAACAAAGCGTCATGTTTGTGACGGTGGTTATGACGGTGGTAAAACTTCACGCAGACCACAAACTAGGCGTCATGTTTGTGACGGTGGTTAGGACGGTGGTAAAACTTCACGCAGACCACAAACAAAGCGTCATGTTTGTGCCGGTGGTTAGGACGGTGGTACAACTTTACGCAGACCACAAACAAAGCGTCCTGTTTATGACGGTGGTTGTGATGGTGGTAAGACTTCACGCAGACCACAAACAATGTGACATGCTTGTGACAGTGACAGCCTTCACGCAGACCACAATGTGACATGTTTGCAACAATGGTAAGACTTCACCCAGGCCACAAACAAAGCGTCAGACTTGTGATTGTGATAAACAGATACCAACGGGCTATGGTGGTTTCAAAGTCAGAAACTTAATAGGTAGGTAAATAAATATTGACTCCAAGACTACAAAGTACAACCATCCTTACCACAGCCTGTACATTAATCAACTATTGTCTAGGATGGATTGACCGGCCGAGATGGTACGATATGGTCACTAATACGAATTTGTTGATCAGAACTGGACAACTTGGCTAGAACGAGACATTGGAAGTCGCATTTGACCCTGGAAAGGTCATATATAAAGACGTTTTTCTGACAGTATTACAAGACAGTCTCTGTGTTAGGTCCCTCAAAGCAAGAGGGCAAGAGGTAGGTCACGGCACATGTGAAATGGAGAGCTCGGATCGAACATTGAGGAAACAGGAGGATAAGAAGGCACGGGAAAGAAGTTTGGCGGTTGTTTATTGGAGGCGTGTTCTCCTCTAGAGTTTAAAGGTTATTGATTTATTTATTGGTTGATAGTAGTCTCTATGTGTTTATGAATGATTTATGAAAATTATTTTGTGGATCATCCTAGGTCATCGTACCACAGACTGATGTAAAACATGCTTCTTTAATTTGGTTGTAATGTTAGCGCAGTCAAATAACTTAACTCATGTTCTCTTTGTGGCATATGGCATACATCAACTGAAGTTCCAGGGTTAAAAACCAGATTGCTTGTTGCGACACTTTCTTTTCTTTCGTGTGGTGAATTTGTTCGAAGAATGGGTTAATCGTGCCCTTATCGTAGAGGGGAGATAAACATGCTGGAAAGGATGCAAAGAAGAGCCACAAAACTGATAGTGGAATCTCAGAATTATAGTTGTGAGGAAAGACTCTATTATAGTTGTGAGGAAAGACTCTATTATAGTTGTGAGGAAAGACTCTATTATAGTTGTGAGGAAAGACTCTATTATAGTTGTGAGGAAAGACTCTATTATAGTTGTGAGGAAAGACTCTATTATAGTTGTGAGGAAAGACTCTATTATAGTTGTGAGGAAAGACTCTATTATAGTTGTGAGGAAAGACTCTATTATAGTTGTGAGGAAAGACTCTATTATAGTTGTGAGGAAAGACTCTATTATAGTTGTGAGGAAAGACTCTATTATAGTTGTGAGGAAAGACTCTATTATAGTTGTGAGGAAAGACTCTATTATAGTTGTGAGGAAAGACTCTATTATAGTTGTGAGGAAAGACTCTATTATAGTTGTGAGGAAAGACTCTATTATAGTTGTGAGGAAAGACTAAAAATGGTCTTCAATGTCTAGAAAAGAGAAGAATTCGAGGGGACTTAAATACAGGTTTATAAGATAATCAACGGTAACAATAAAATAGATTCTAGTAAGCTTTTTTTTCAAAATATAGCCGTCTATATAAACAAGAGTGGACAGCGACACATTAATTGCCAAGATTAGATTCCAGGAAATATTCTTTAGTCAAAGAGTGGTGAATGCTTGAAATGCATTGCCACAAGAAATAGCGGAGGCAGGGTAAATTAATGCATTCAAGAATACATTAGATGCACATAGGTATTTTAAATCAAGTGAATGTAAAATAAACTGGTTGTATACAGATTATGCGGAGTCTTCTAAACGAGTACAAAGACATTATGTTAAGTTAAGTTAAGTCAAGTAAAGTGATTAAAATACACTTATATCCACAATTACTGACACTTCTTTGCTTATTAACAAGTCTTTGAGTTCCCATGTTTTTCGTTAGCAAACAGATTACAGCAGATAATAATACGTCTAATTATCAAAGTAGGAATATGATATACGAATTTGTGTATCTGTTGCAACTGATAAAACGACTGAAACATTTTCTGCAAAGATGTCTGGTATGTGTAGGGCAGAGAAAACACAAATTATTGTTAGCAGTCACCATTTTGGACAATATCGGAAGACACAGATAACCTGGAGTTGATGGTTTTGGTGGAGCATCACCTCAAAGCACCGACAGTAGATAGGCATTTTACAGTTGATCTGGGACATTGTTCTAAGGTTGGTCTGGGACATTGTTCTAAGGTTGGTCTGGCCATTGTTCTAAGGTTGATCTGGGACATTGTTCTAAGGTTGGTCTGGGACATTGTTCTAAGGTTGGTCTGGCCATTGTTCTAAGGTTGATCTGGGACATTGTTCTAAAGTTGGTCTGGGACATTGTTCTAAGGTTGGTCTGGGACATTGTTCTAAGGTTGGTCTGGCCATTGTTCTAAGGTTGGTCTTGGACATTGTTCTAAGGTTGGTCTGGGACATTGTTCTAAGCTTGGTCTGGCCATTGTTCTAAGGTTGGTCTTGGACATTGTTCTAAGGTTGGTCTGGGACATTGTTCTAAGGTTGGTCTGGCCATTGTTCTAAGGTTGATCTGGGACATTGTTCTAAAGTTGGTCTGGGACATTGTTCTAAGGTTGGTCTGGGACATTGTTCTAAGGTTTGTCTGGGACATTGTTCTAAGGTTGGTCTGGCCATTGTTCTAAGGTTGATCTGGGACATTGTTCTAAAGTTGGTCTGGCCATTGTTCTAAGGTTGATCTGAGACATTGTTCTAAGGTTGGTCTGGCAATTGTTCTAAGGTTGATCTGAGACATTGTTCTAAGGTTGGTCTTGGACGTTGTTCTAAGGTTGATCTGAGACATTGTTCTAAGGTTGATCTGGACATTGTTCTAAGGTTGATCTGGACATTGTTCTAAGGTTGATCTGAGACATTGTTCTAAGGTTATTCTGGGACATTGTTCTAAGGTTGATCTGGACATTGTTCTAAGGTTGGTCTGGAACACTGACTCTATAACGATCAAATTGTAATACACAGACTGCATAATTGTTCAGACCAATCCGAGGTCGAACATGGAGATGAACTTGAGCAGACAGAACAAAAGAAATGTAGATTGGACTCCTGATAGCATCAGTATTCATTAACTTGGTCATTTACTGAGAGAAAAATGACTCTTATCAGTATGCTCAGAATGCAGTAGCGTCTGGTCTAATTTGAACAGAACAAATCAGACAACCCCAGATTGGCCATCGTTTTCTTTGACACAATCAAACTGATGGATGAAATAAAACGAAAGAATAATTTAAGGAAGATATCCAGTAACAAAAAAGTTGCACAAATGAGCCGGTGGATATTAAATGTTTCATTTAAAAAGTCCATACAAGAGCAGGAAGACAACTATCGTTTGGCATAAAACTTGTATAGAAGGGAAGCAAGATATCCAAGTTTTGACATAAAACTTGTATAGAAGTGAAGGAAGTTATCCAACCTTTGACATAAAACTTGGGTAGAAGTGAAGGAAGATATCCAACCTTTGACATAAAACTTGTGTAGAAGTGAAGGAAGTTATCCAACCTTTGACATAAAACTTGGGTAGAAGTGAAGGAAGATATCCAACCTTTGACATAAAACTTGTGTAGAAGTGAAGGAAGATATCCAACCTTTGACATAAAACTTGTGTAGAAGTGAATGAAGATATCCAAGGTTTGACATAAAACCTGTGTAGAAGTGAGGGAAGATATCCAACCTTTGACATAAAACGTGTGTAGAAGTGAAGGAAGATATCCAACCTTTGACATAAAACTTGTGTAGAAGTGAAGCAGGATATCCATCCTTTGACATAAAACGTATAGAAGTGAAGGAAGATATCCAACCTTTGACATACAAATTGTGTAGAAGTGAAGAAAGATATCCAACCTTTGACATAAAACTTGTGTAGAAGTGAAGGAAGATATCCAACCTTTGACATAAAAATTGTGTAGAAGTGAATGAAGATATCCAACCTTTGACATAAAACGTGTGTAGAAGTGAAGGAAGATATCCAACCTTTGACATAAAAATTGTGTAGAAGTGAATGAAGATATCCAAGGTTTGACATAAAACTTACTCGTGTGTCTACAATATATCAACATTGTTAGCCAGTTGTTAACAATTGCTCATTTAATGTCAAGTTGTTTTTTTTTAACTTTTATTTTGCACTTTAACACATTTGTAAACATTTTCAGTATCACACATTTCTCAATACTTCAAATTTATTCACAATTTTTTACAGGTTTTCACAATAATTCTGAATAGTTAGCCATTGAAAAAAAAAGACTTTTTTCACCGTAAATCAGAATTAACATAAATTTAAACCGAATTAATAACTTGTGTAATCATGTCGGAAAATATAAATATTTCTTGAACAGTAAGTCAAAATTGTTGTGTACTTGCTGCAATTAATTTGTAATGCATCATATTTGCACTTAATAACTCCGCAAATTATTTGAATGTGCTAACACAATCTATTTTTATTTCAGTTATCCAAAAATAACACCCACGGATCTGCTATACAACATATCATTTATCACTGTTTAACGCATCATATTAAGAAAATATGCAAGCCAAAAAATCTACGTTGGACAAAAAAGCAAACACACCTCAAAAGAATGTAAACAAAATGGTGATAAAGAGGAAAGCAGTTGTGTCCAAGGAACCAGTAATACAGTCTCGTTTTTCTGAATCATTGAATAAAGAAAAGGAAGCTCAATTGTACCGCATCGTAAAGTCACTTATGGAGCCTGGAAAGGGAATCTTAGCTGGTATTACAATTGTAGACTGTGACATGGTTAAATTGTGTGACGGCACTAAATTGTGTGACACGGCTAAATTATGTGACATGGTTAAATTGTGTGACATGATTAAATTGTGTGACAGGACTGAAATGTGTGACGGGGCTATATTGTGTGACATGACTAAATTGTGTGACGACACTAAATTCTATGGCGGGGCAAAATTGTGTGACAGGGCAAAATTGTGTGACGTAGCTAATTGTGTGACGGTGATAAATTGTGTGACATGGCTAAAATTGCCTGACATGGTTAAATTGTGTGACATGTCTAAATTGTGTGACATGATTAAAATGTGTGACGGGGCTATATTGTGTGACATGACTAAATTGTTAAGCACTGCTAAATTGTGTGACGGGCCTAAATTGTTAAGCACTGCTAAATTGTGTGACGGGCCTAAATTGTTAAGCACTGCTAAATTGTGTGACGGGCCTAAATTGTTAAGAAGTGCTAAATTGTGTGACGGGCCTAAATTGTTAAGCAGCGCTAAATTGTGTGACAGGCCTAAATTGTTAAGCAGTGCTAAATTGTGTGACAGGCCTAAATTGTTAAGCACTGCTAAATTGTGTGACAGACCTAAATTGTTAAGCACTGCTAAATTGTGTGACGGGCCTAAATTGTTAAGCAGTGCTGAATTGTGTGACGGGCCTAAATTGTTAAGCAGTGCTAAATTGTGTGACGGGCCTAAATTGTTAAGCAGTGCTAAATTGTGTGACGGGCCTAAATTGTTAAGCAGTGCTAAATTGTGTGACGGGCCTAAATTGTTAAGCAGTGCTAAATTGTGTGACGGGCCTAAATTGTTAAGCAGTGCTAAATTGTGTGACGGGCCTAAATTGTTAAGCAGTGCTAAATTGTGTGACAGGCCTAAATTGTGAAGCAGTGCTAAATTGTGTGACCGGCCTAAATTGTTAAGCAGTGCTAAATTGTGTGACGGGCCTAAATTGTTAAGCAGTGCTAAATTGTGTGACAGGCCTAAATTGTTAAGCACTGCTAAATTGTGTGACAGGCCTAAATTGTTAAGCACTGCTAAATTGTGTGACGGGCCTAAATTGTTAAGCAGTGCTAAATTGTGTGACGGGCCTAAATTGTTAAGCACTGCTAAATTGTGTGACATGCCTAAATTGTTAAGCACTGCTAAATTGTGTGACGGGCCTAAATTGTTAAGCAGTGCTAAATTGTGTGACGGGCCAAAATTGTTAAGCACTGCTAAATTGTGTGACGGGCCTAAATTGTTAAGCAGTGCTAAATTGTGTGACGGGCCTAAATTGTTAAGCACTGCTAAATTGTGTGACGGGCCTAATTTGTTAAGCAGTGCTAAATTTTGTGACGGGCCTAAATTGTTAAGCAGTGCTAAATTTTGTGACAGGCCTAAATTGTTAAGCAGTGCTAAATTGTGTGACGGGCCTAAATTGTTAAGCAGTGCTAAATTGTGTGACGGGCCTAAATTGTTAAGCAGTGCTAAATTGTGTGACGGGCCTAAATTGTTAAGCAGTGCTAAATTGTGTGACGGGCCTAAATTGTTAAGCAGTGTTAAATTGTGTGACAGGCCTAAATTGTTAAGCAGTGCTAAATTGTGTGACAGGCCTAAATTGTTAAGCACTGCTAAATTGTGTGACGGGCCTAAATTGTTAAGCAGTGCTAAATTGTGTGACGGGCCTAAATTGTTAAGCAGTGCTAAATTGTGTGACGAGCCTAAATTGTTAAGCAGTGCTAAATTGTGTGACAGGCCTAAATTGTGAAGCAGTGCTAAATTGTGTGACCGGCCTAAATTGTTAAGCAGTGCTAAATTGTGTGACGGGCCTAAATTGTTAAGCAGTGCTAAATTGTGTGACGGGCCTAAATTGTTAAGCACTGCTAAATTGTGTGACAGGCCTAAATTGTTAAGCACTGCTAAATTGTGTGACGGGCCTAAATTGTTAAGCAGTGCTAAATTGTGTGACGGGCCTAAATTGTTAAGCACTGCTAAATTGTGTGACAGGCCTAAATTGTTAAGCACTGCTAAATTGTGTGACGGGCCTAAATTGTTAAGCAGTGCTAAATTGTGTGACGGGCCAAAATTGTTAAGCACTGCTAAATTGTGTGACGGGCCTAAATTGTTAAGCAGTGCTAAATTGTGTGACGGGCCTAAATTGTTAAGCACTGCTAAATTGTGTGACGGGCCTAATTTGTTAAGCAGTGCTAAATTTTGTGACGGGCCTAAATTGTTAAGCAGTGCTAAATTTTGTGACAGGCCTAAATTGTTAAGCAGTGCTAAATTGTGTGACGGGCCTAAATTGTTAAGGAGTGCTAAATTGTGTGACGGGCCTAAATTGTTAAGCAGTGCTAAATTGTGTGACGAACCTAAATTGTTAAGCAGTGTTAAATTGTGTGACAGGCCTAAATTGTTAAGCAGTGCTAAATTGTGTGACAGGCCTAAATTGTTAAGCACTGCTAAATTGTGTGACGGGCCTAAATTGTAAAGCAGTGCTGAATTGTGTGACGGGCCTAAATTGTTAAGCAGTGCTAAATTGTGTGACGGGCCTAAATTGTTAAGCAGTGCTAAATTGTGTGACGGGCCTAAATTGTTAAGCAGTGCTAAATTGTGTGACGGGCCTAAATTGTTAAGCAGTGCTAAATTGTGTGACGGGCCTAAATTGTTAAGCAGTGCTAAATTGTGTGACGGGCCTAAATTGTTAAGCAGTGCTAAATTGTGTGACAGGCCTAAATTGTGAAGCAGTGCTAAATTGTGTGACCGGCCTAAATTGTTAAGCAGTGCTAAATTGTGTGACGGGCCTAAATTGTTAAGCAGTGCTAAATTGTGTGACGGGCCTAAATTGTTAAGCACTGCTAAATTGTGTGACAGGCCTAAATTGTTAAGCACTGCTAAATTGTGTGACGGGCCTAAATTGTTAAGCAGTGCTAAATTCTGTGACGGGCCTAAATTGTTAAGCACTGCTAAATTGTGTGACATGCCTAAATTGTTAAGCACTGCTAAATTGTGTGACGGGCCTAAATTGTTAAGCAGTGCTAAATTGTGTGACGGGCCAAAATTGTTAAGCACTGCTAAATTGTGTGACGGGCCTAAATTGTTAAGCAGTGCTAAATTGTGTGACGGGCCTAAATTGTTAAGCACTGCTAAATTGTGTGACGGGCCTAATTTGTTAAGCAGTGCTAAATTTTGTGACGGGCCTAAATTGTTAAGCAGTGCTAAATTTTGTGACAGGCCTAAATTGTTAAGCAGTGCTAAATTGTGTGACGGGCCTAAATTGTTAAGCAGTGCTAAATTGTGTGACGGGCCTAAATTGTTAAGCAGTGCTAAATTGTGTGACGAACCTAAATTGTTAAGCAGTGTTAAATTGTGTGACAGGCCTAAATTGTTAAGCAGTGCTAAATTGTGTGACAGGCCTAAATTGTTAAGCACTGCTAAATTGTGTGACGGGCCTAAATTGTTAATCAGTGCTAAATTGTGTGACGGGCCTAAATTGTTAAGCAGTGCTAAATTGTGTGACGGGTCTAAATTGTTAAGCAGTGCTAAATTGTGTGACAGGCCTAAATTGTGAAGCAGTGCTAAATTGTGTGACCGGCCTAAATTGTTAAGCAGTGCTAAATTGTGTGACGGGCCTAAATTGTTAAGCAGTGCTAAATTGTGTGACGGGCCTAAATTGTTAAGCACTGCTAAATTGTGTGACAGGCCTAAATTGTTAAGCACTGCTAAATTGTGTGACGGGCCTAAATTGTTAAGCAGTGCTAAATTGTGTGACGGGCCTAAATTGTTAAGCACTGCTAAATTGTGTGACAGGCCTAAATTGTTAAGCACTGCTAAATTGTGTGACTTGCCTAAATTGTTAAGCAGTGCTAAATTGTGTGACGGGCCAAAATTGTTAAGCACTGCTAAATTGTGTGACGGGCCTAAATTGTTAAGCAGTGCTAAATTGTGTGACGGGCCTAAATTGTTAAGCACTGCTAAATTGTGTGACGGGCCTAAGTTGTTAAGCAGTGCTAAATTTTGTGACGGGCCTAAATTGTTAAGCAGTGCTAAATTTTGTGACAGGCCTAAATTGTTAAGCAGTGCTAAATTGTGTGACGGGCCTAAATTGTTAAGCAGTGCTAAATTGTGTGACGGGCCTAAATTGTTAAGCAGTGCTAAATTGTGTGACGAACCTAAATTGTTAAGCAGTGTTAAATTGTGTGACAGGCCTAAATTGTTAAGCAGTGCTAAATTGTGTGACAGGCCTAAATTGTTTAACACTGCTAAATTGTGTGACAGGCCTAAATTGTTAAGCACTGCTAAATTGTGTGACGGGCCTAAATTGTTAAGCAGTGCTAAATTGTGTGACGGGCCTAAATTGTTAAGCAGTGCTAAATTGTGTGACGGGCCTAAATTGTTAAGCAGTGCTAAATTGTGTGACGGGCCTTAATTGTTAAGCAGTGCTAAATTGTGTGACGGGCCTAAATTGTTAAGCAGTGCTAAATTGTGTGACAGGCATAAATTGTTAAGCAGTGCTAAATTGTGTGACAGGCCTAAATTGTTAAGCACTGCTAAATTGTGTGACAGGCCTAAATTGTTAAGCACTGCTAAATTGTGTGACAGGCCTAAATTGTTAAGCACTGCTAAATTGTGTGACGGGCCTAAATTGTTAAGCAGTGCTAAATTGTGTGACGGGCCTAAATTGTTAAGCACTGCTAAATTGTGTGACAGGCCTAAATTGTTAAGCACTGCTAAATTGTGTGACGGGCCTAAATTGTTAAGCAGTGCTAAATTGTGTGACGGGCCGAAATTGTTAAGCACTGCTAAATTGTGTGACGGGCCTAAATTGTTAAGCAGTGCTAAATTGTGTGACGGGCCTAAATTGTTAAGCACTGCTAAATTGTGTGACGGGCCTAATTTGTTAAGCAGTGCTAAATTTTGTGACGGGCCTAAATTGTTAAGCAGTGCTAAATTTTGTGACAGGCCTAAATTGTTAAGCAGTGCTAAATTGTGTGACGGGCCTAAATTGTTAAGCAGTGCTAAATTGTGTGACAGGCCTAAATTGTTAAGCAGTGCTAAATTGTGTGACAGGCCTAAATTGTTAAGCAGTGCTAAATTGTGTGACTTGCCTAAATTGTTAAGCAGTGCTAAATTGTGTGACAGGCCTAAATTGTTAAGCACTGCTAAATTGTGTGACGGGCCTAAATTGTTAAGCAGTGCTAAATTGTGTGACGGGCCTAAATTGTTAAGCACTGCTAAATTGTGTGACGGGCCTAAATT
Organism: Ariolimax columbianus; assembly: GCA_036924085.1. NCBI lineage: Eukaryota > Metazoa > Mollusca > Gastropoda > Stylommatophora > Arionidae > Ariolimax > Ariolimax columbianus. Next base: position 46,169,798 of record JAVGWX010000016.1, read on the forward strand.
GTTAAGCAGTGCTAAATTGTGTGACGGGCCTAAATTGTTAAGCACTGCTAAATTGTGTGACGGGCCTAAATTGTTAAGCACTGCTAAACTGTGTGACGGGCCTAAATTGTTAAGCAGTGCTAAATTGTGTGACGGGCCTAAATTGTTAAGCACTGCTAAATAGTGTGACAGGCCTAAATTGTTAAGCAGTGCTAAATTGTGTGACGGGCCTAAATTGTTAAGCACTGCTAAATTGTGTGACAGGCCTAAATTGTTAAGCAGTGCTAAATTGTGTGACAGGCCTAAATTGTTAAGCAGTGCTAAATTGTGTGACAGGCCCAAATTGTTAAGCACTGCTGAATTGTGTGACAGGCCTAAATTGTTAAGCAGTGCTAAATTGTGTGACGGGCCTAAATTGTTAAGCACTGCTAAATTGTGTGACAGGCCTAAATTGTTAAGCACTGCTAAATTGTGTGACAGGCCTAAATTGTTAAGCAGTGCTAAATTGTGTGACGGGCCTAAATTGTTAAGCACTGCTAAATTGTGTGACAGGCCTAAATTGTGTGACATGACTAAATTGTGTGACAGGCCTAAATTGTGTGACATGACTAAATTGTGTGACAGGCCTAAATTGTGTGACATGACTAAATTGTGTGACAGGCCAAAATTGTATGTCGTGACTAAATTATGTGAACTAGGATGCATTCTCATTAAGTGAACGAACCGATTTATTCTCGCTTCATCAATATATTCAGAGTAGGCTCTTGTTTCAACTACTCTTCTCAAATCTTTATTGCGCATTCCGTCTCTCCTAGTTATGTTGATTGTGTACTTGTATTAAATTGTGTGAGAGATTTTAAATTATGTAGCAATGAGCACACATTTTAGTAATTATTACATTTAATAAAAAATACTACATTTTATACAATAGCTGAAATTGTTACTGTTTATTTTTGTAACACATATATAATTGTAATGCATAATATATTGTTTATAGTGCCATAAATTATATTCATCCACAAGAATATATTGCTTACATGCTCACAACCCGAAGGTGCTGGGTTCGATCCCCATCACAGCACCGGCCGTTACTCTGGGGAAGCAAACCCTTAGAAAATGCAGGAGGAAGCAGACCCTTACATAAAATGAATACTGAAGTCGGATGCACTGGACCATCAGGCGCAAAATAGAAACCACAGTTCAACGCACACCGTCTTGTGAATTAGAGAAATAAGGAGAAGGCAAGAAAACAAATATTGCTTACATTGCAAAAGACTGTTTACGGATGTTTTCGTCTTTACATGCGGTTTTAAGAGAGCAATAACTCTCATTTGGCAGCTCTTAATTGGCTGATATTTCTGATTACAGAAAGGAAAACTTTTCCACAGTGAGTCCATGTCATGGATGTATGATTACATTTAATTTCGTGCTTATTTCCTTTGCTTTTCAGCGTGTTTTTTTTAGCGTTTCCTCCAAAGTCTCAATACCTCTATACCTCTATACATCTATACCTCTATACCTCTATATAATTTAGTTTCCCATACAACTCTGTTCTCAGCCATCGCCTAACACTTTGAAAATCTATGGAGAAGTATTTCATTGAGGCCTTACATACATCTTCGAATCTTAACATCGGTCTACCTACAGGTCTCCTCCTCTCCGAAAGTTTACCGAAAAGCAGCTGTTTGGATGTTAGGATGTCTTCCATTTTCCCACATCTCTTAGACATCACAGTCTACTGCTATTGGGTGTCTCCATGATGGATTGTAGCTTGGCTCGATGCAAAAGGCAGTATTACCTAAAGTGCAATAGATAGTATTGCTCATATTACAATAGGCAGTATTGATCACATTACAATAGGCAGTATTTCTCACATTACAATAGACAGTATTGCTCACATTACAATAGATACTATCACCTGCTCTACAATACCTTAAAATACTAAGAGGACAATAGATTATAATACCAACAGTACAATATACACTGTTGTAAATTTACAAAATAATAGCCACTATTACTTACAGTACAAACAACAATATTACTTACAGAACAAACAACAATATTACTTACAGAACAAACAACAATATTACTTACAGAACAAACAACAATATTACTTACAGTACAAACAACAATATTACTTACAGTACAAACAACAATATTACTTACAGAATAAACAACAATATTACTTACAGAACAAACAACAATATTACTTACAGTACAAACAACAATATTACTTACAGTACAAACAACAATATTACTTACAGAACAAACAACAATATTACTTACAGAACAAACAACAATATTACTTACAGAACAAACAACAATATTACTTACAGTACAAACAACAATATTACTTACAGAACAAACAACCGTTTTATTGACAGTCCAATCCACATCACTTTACAGACAGCAACCCTCATCATGTTAAAACCAATTGATATTACAACTACATCTGTATGACTTCAACCGATTTTTGTCATGTCTTCTGTAAATACTCTACAGCAGTGCTGGTTATTTGGTTGGTAGGAAGCACCGAGCTGCATTATGTTGAATATACATGTCTGTTGCAGTTGATGACTCAGCTAGCAGAATTAGCTCATGTCTGCAGTCGTTGAAACTCAGCGTCACGGACAACAATAGGTAGGTCATTATCTGATACTGCTGACGTAGATCACTGACATTCACGGTATCTAGATAATTCAGTAACGTATTTTAGCTAAAACAACATACAGAAAGGGATCTTGAGCAGTGTATATTCTCCCTGGCACAACTCTCAGTAGAAAATCCGATGTTGGTCATTAAGTGGGGCCCGTCCCAGTGCAATATCGATGGCAAGGAAGCTGCAGAAAAAAGAAGTTTTGGGAATCTTCCCTAAAAGCAGAGCTGATCAACAAGTAAATAGATACAGATCATAATTAAAACTAACTTCTGGGGGAATATGCTGACTAATCAGCACCATCATTTCCGAAAAGAAGATAATTACTTTGATACAATTAGAGAAGAACAAGTCGCCATCTTCAAACTGAGAACTGGGCATAACAGACTCAAGAGTCATCTTTACAATAAAATGAGGATTTGAGCAGATGACAGGTGTCCTGTGGGGAGTATACCATGATCGTGGTACACATCCTACAAAGCAACAAGCTCACACAGGAAGGGAGAGAGAACAATACTGGTCTCACGAGACAGATGTGAGACAAAAGCTGTACGGAGATAAAACAGCCTTACAAACAACGGTGGTATTTATAACAAAAACCTGGACCTTGATCTAACGATGAACGAAGAATGAAGAAGAAAGAAGGAAGTACAGCAAACATCTTTCATTTGTTGACTGATAACAATCTCATAACTAACTGATTATATAGATAGCTTCATGTTTTACATTTTCACAGGTACGTAACCTGCTGAGCAGGTATGTTTCACATAGAAATCGTTCATATCTACGGCTCTTTCATGGCATGAATTCTGGTGCTGATCTAGAATAAGGCTACTGGTACCTCAATCTAGCTCGTTTAGGAATGATGCCGGTGATTGGAACGTCTGAGCAGCATTGTGGCAGAGCACTCACTTCTGGTTCGAGTCCCGTTATCGACAATTCTAGTCAACTTTGCTGTAAATTGATACCTAGTTTACTATTATGAAAGAAAAGGCTGCGATGAAGCTAACTTGCGACAAGATTAACACAGCTGGTTACTAGCTACCACCTGATCCCTGACAGCATTACATTTCCCTTACTGATGAGGAAATTATGTATATTTGTCTTTCCACGCTTCAAGACCTTACCTCGAACGGATCAAACACAATATGTCCAAAACTTCTGACTATGACATAAGATACTCCCAAACTTTTTTTTTTTTTTGCGTTCGCCTTATTTCTCTATTCCCCAAGGCGGTTTACGTTGCACTGTGGTTTTTATTTTGCGCCTGTCGGCCCAGTTCATCCGACTTCAGCACTCATTTTATGTAAGGGTCTGCTTCCTCCTGCATTTTCTAAGGGTTTGCTTCCCCGGGGTAACGGCCGGTGCTGTGATGGGGATCGAACCCAGCACCTTCGGTTCGTGAGCCTTGCCACTTAACCACTAGGCCACGCCGTCCCCTCAAACTCTGTCTAATAGAGTATTATAACATTATCCATTTTGAATCTATCACATAGTAAGATTCAATCTAACCTGTCTGATCAAATAGCAGGATTCAAGCTTCCTTTTGTCTGATAAAATAATATGATCCAATCTATATCCTGTCCTATCAGAACGTATGATCCAATCAATCAATGTCTAATCGCTACAGAAAGCAGTGGACAGCTTGATTGTTCCAACTGATCTATGGGATTGTTAAGATTGTTCGTGATATCTAATTGCCTTATATTGCTGTTAGTTGGGAAGGAAGACTAACGTCTGGTCAAGCAATATATACTGATCAGACATATTAATCAGGATCAGTCAAAATATACTGGCCAAGGCCCTCAATTTGGATTCTTCGTAGCCGTTCCTGGAAATGGGCTGTTTTCGTGGCATCCTGACTAAGTGAAGCTTTCCTTAACACATCACCTGCATGAATGTAAGATTGACGTGGCATGTATCCAAGAAACGCACCTCAACAACAACCACAAATTCTCAATCAGAGGATACCAGACCTTCCGTCTCGATAGAGAAGGTCACAAAAGAGGGGTTCTGATACTGACACGTAACTGCATACCGAGTAGCGCGGTAGCTGTCAATTACACCGGACAAGCAGAAATTGTAGGAGTCGACATAATGGCACCAGAAACGAAGATCCGCATCTTTAACCTGTACGGACCACCAAACAAAGACCTGTGGCTCTTGAATATGGAAATCAAGGACTCCAGCTGCCTAGTAGTTGGAGACTTCAACAGCCACTCGGAGAGATGGGGATATTCGGACACAGACAGCAGAGGTGATGAAGTGGAAGATTGGGAGATAGATACAAATCTCTTTCTCATCAATAGGCCAGAGGTGAGAATTCGGCGTGATTCCCGTAGTAGTGAGCGATACGTAGATGAAGCCAAACAAAGCACAACGGCTTGGATGACCCCGGTCCACCTTCATCAGCACGATCGGGATGTGAGGAAAGCTACGACAACCCACTTTTTTGGGCGCACAAAAGAGTGATCCGACTCATTGTGTGCTTTCAACAAAAACAACAACAACAACAACAACCATCTACTATTGATTTAATTGATTGATGAGTGTCCATTATGTGGTTTAGATGAGAGGATGGTCTTGTTAGAAGATGTATCATTCATTCTTCAGCTGATCAATAGATCGAGGCTACATCTAACTTGACGTAGCCATTCCTCATGGGATGCATGTGTCTTCTTTAGTGTCTTATGTCTCAGAGTTTATACAGGGTGGGGTAGTCAGACACATGTCTCGTGGTTCATAGTTTATACAGCATGGGGTAATCAGACAAATGTCTTGCGATTCATAGCTTATACAGGGTGGGGTAGTCAGACAAATGTCTTGTGGATCATAGTTTATACAGCGTGGGGTAGTCAGACAAATTTCTTGTGGTTCATAGTTTATACAGCGTGGGGTAGTCAGACAAATGTCTTGTGGTTCATAGTTTATACAGGGTGGGGTAGTTAGGCAAATGTCTTGTGGTTCATAGTTTATACAGCGTGTGGTAGTCAGACAAATGTCTTGTGGTTCATAGTTTATTCAGGGTGGGGTAGTCAGACACATGTCTTGTGGTTCATAGTTTATACATAGTGGGGTAGTCAGGCCAATGTCTTGTGGTTCATAGTTTATGAAGGGTGGGGTAGTCAGACACATGTTTTGTGGTTCATAGTTTATACAGGGTGGGGTAGTCAGACAAATGTCTTGTGGTTCATAGTTTATACAGGGTGGGGTAGTCAGACACATGTTTTGTGGATCATAGTTTATACAGGGTGGGGTAGTCAGACTCATGTCTTGTGGTTCATAGTTTATACAGGGTGGGGTAGTCAGGCAAATGTCTTCTGGTTCATAGTTTATACAGGGTATGGTAGTCAGACACATGTTTTGTGGATCATAGTTTATACAGGGTGGGGTAGTCAGACACATGTCTTGTGGTTCATAGTTTATACAGGGTGGGGTAGTCAGACAAATGTCTTGTGGTTCATAGTTTATACAGGGTGGGGTAGTCAGACACATGTCTTGTGGTTCATAGTTTATACAGGGTGGGGTAGTCAGACACATGTCTTGTGGTTCATAGTTTATACAGGGTGGGGTAGTCAGACACATGTCTTGTGGTTCATAGTTTATACAGGGTGGGGTAGTCAGACACATGTCTTGTGGTTCATAGTTTATACAGCGTGGGGTAGTCAGACACATGTCTTGTGGTTCATAGTTTATACAGGGTGGGGTAGTCAGGCCAATGTCTTGTGGTTCATAGTTTATACAGGGTGGGGTAGTCAGACACATGTTTTGTGGTTCATAGTTTATACAGGGTGGGGTAGTCAGACAAATGTCTTGTGGTTCATAGTTTATACAGGGTGGGGTAGTCAGACACATGTCTTGTGGTTCATAGTTTATACAGGGTGGGGTAGTCAGACACATGTCTTGTGGTTCATAGTTTATACAGGGTGGGGTAGTCAGACACATGTCTTGTGGTTCATAGTTTATACAGGGTGGGGTAGTCAGACACATGTCTTGTAGTTCATAGTTTATACAGGGTGAGGTAGTCAGACACATGTCTTGTGGTTCATAGTTAATACAGGGTGGGGTAGTCAGACACATGTGTTGTGGCTCATAGTTCATAGATGATGAGGCAAGCAACTTTATGTCCTGTGGCATATCATTTCTACTGCACGCTCTGCCTCGCCCCATGCATTGTTATCTATGAGGTTCAAAGCAATCTCTTGCCTATTTTAGTTGACATTTTCCCATTCATTTAATCTCCCATTATAATAACCAAGAATGAGACATGTCATGGTATTCACGTTAAACAATTCCAGAGAAAATCTCACATTATTTCATCAAAGATGTGGTCTCCTTGTGAGTAGATACAAATGATTGATTCTCCCTTCTTGATTTTCAAGTTCTCTATAGTTCAATATGCCAAATTGTACTGACCGATATAAATGATTGATTCTCCCTTCTTGATTATCACGTCCTCCATATTTCAACATGCCAAATTGAACTGAGGTTAGTATACATCCATGGTTGGAGAAGGTCGTGATTTACGTAGACAGTCAATGTTCGTCAGTCAGACGTACGTGGATTATTGTAGAACCTGCAGAAGGGGCATTTATCAAGTAAAAGATTGATACATATCTACTGTTTGATCAAGTAATTTGATTCGATACATTTGTTTATATGATCAAGTAATTATGTTAGATTTGTGTCCACAAACTGAGAGAATTGTTCGACATGGTCTTTTGTTTTATTTACTCGCATGTTGATTGTTTTCAAACATAAATCACTCAATCATTAAATAATGACATATATTTCTAACGAGATTCCACATTCGATCTGACCGGCCAGGGCCAGATACTTTGATGTTTTGTTGAAAGCGGGAAAAGAGACTTGTCAATTCTTGAGTGGGATGTTGGTCACGGAGGAAGCCAGCAAACTGAGGTTCAATAAATACAGGAGCATGGCATTTCTGCTGCAGGAAGTGGACGTACATTTGGGAGTCAGGGTTAGTCGCTGAACTGGGTATGGGTTTGTGAATGTAGATTTGCGTGTGTGTGGTTGAGTGTGTGTGGTCGTGTGTGGTTGAGTGTGTGTGGTCGTGTGTGTTTGAGTGTGTGTGGTCGTGTGTGGTCGAGTGGTTGAGTGTGTGTGGTCGTGTGTGGTTGAGTATGTGTGGTCGTGTGTGGTTGAGTGTGTGTGGTCGTGTGTGGTTGAGTGTGTGTGGTCGTGTGGTTGAGTGTGTGTGGTCGTGTGGTTGAGTGTGTGTGGTTGAGTGTGTGTGGTCGTGTGCGACCGTGTGAGTATGGTCGTGTGCGGCCGTGTGAGTATGGTCCTGTGCGGCCGTGTGTGTATGGTCGTGTGCGGCCGTGTGTATATGTGAGTATGGAGGTGTACTAATGTGTGTGTGTGGACATGCGTGGATCAGTGTGGATCTGCGCGTATGAGTGTGGATGTGAACAAAAAGCGGACGTGATTGGATGCGTGTGCATGTGGCTGTGTGCGAGTGGACGTACATGGATGTATGTATGTGTATGTAAGTGTGCATGTGAAATTGTGTGTGTACTTCTTCTTCTTCTTCTGCGTACACAGTCAGACAGTAACCATTATTTTCTCGAAAAAAGCGGCGGTCATCCTGAGACTCTCGCCACTACCATAGAGCTTGTCTTGCAGTTCCACTGGCAATGGCCACATCTGCTCTCTCTGATCCTCGTATGTCGGGCAGTTCTGCAGCAGATGTTCAGTGGTCATTTTACCAGTACCGCACGGGCATTCGTCGGTACACCCTATCTTCAATTTGTTGAAAAGGTGGTACCTCAGTCTGTTGTGGCCAGTGCGAAGTCTGAAGACAACGACCTGCTCTCTTCGGTTCAACTGGTAGTAGGCATCGTTTTTGGTGTAACCAGTATGTTCGGTTTCCCATTTGGACATGTACCTGGCTTTGATAAGCCGTTTTGACTCTTCGTACGTCATACTGGTATCTGTTTGTGGTAGCCTTGCACCTTCTTTTGCCAGTCTGTCTGCCTCCTCGTTGCCTTGGATGTTGCAGTGTGACGGAACCCACTGTACCACTACCCTTTTTAGTGCGGACTGCTGGCACAGTTTGCAGAGTGCTGCTCTTAAGTCATTAAGCTCAGTGTTTTTCTGGCTTTTTAGCGCTGTGACTACTTCGAGAGCATCTGTCAGCAGGACTATATGGCTCTCATTTTCACTGTGTGTTACCATTTCTTCCACTGCCGCCCTCAGTGCCTCTGCCTCTGCTCTGAAATTGCTTGTGTACTTACCAGTAGCGAATGACAGTGTTATTTTTCTGCCATTTGGTAGGTTCAGGAATGCTCCTGCCCCTCCGTTCTGTGTAGTGTTTGTTACAGAACCGTCGGTGTATGCATGGGTCCAGTCCATGCTTGGGTAGCTTTTCGTTATGAAGCTTAGGGTAGTGTCTCTCCTTTCTTTTTCACTCTGGCAGTTTTTTGTTTGCAATACCTGGTATATTTTCTACCACCTCTGGAAATATATCTTGCCTCCAAGTAGGTTTTCGTACAGTAGTGATGGGTTTTGGTGTTGTTAGTGCGTTTATGGGATCTTCGTGCATCTTTGCTTTGGCTATTTCTGCAAAGTTTCTCCGCTTTAGTTTCCCATTTCCCAAATTGTTTAGTCTCTGGTGCATTGGATGGTCCGTCAGTCTTCGGAGTTTCTCTGACTGCAGCTGGGCTCTGCAGTCTCTTCTATCGGTCATGGATTGCAGTTTTGTAATCTTTTCAAGTTCTACAATTGGCGTTGACTTCATGCCACCTGTTATAATTCTCATGGCTTGGTTTTGAAGTTTGTTAACTTTATCGAAGTTCGCCTTCGCTGCTGTTGTCCATGCCGCAATGCCATACTCGAGAACTGGCCTCACTCTTCCAGTGTACAGTTTCTTTAGTATGCCTTCGTCTGCTTCCCAGCTTGTGCCAGCAAGTTTTCTCATGATCGCCATTCTTCTGTGTGTACATATTTGTGGATCTGAGTGGATGCATGTGTAAATGAATGTGGGAAGGTGTGCGAATATGTCGGAAAGTATTATAATGTAATGTGTATGGATGCACGTGAATTTGGTGTTAATGTGTGTGGTTGTGTGTCAACGTGTATAGATGTGTATGGTTGTGTGTCAGTGTGTATAAATGTGTGTGGTTGTGTGTCAGTGTGTCACCGTGTATAGATGTGTATGGTTGTGTGTCAGTGTGTATAAATGTGTGGGGTTGTGTGTCAGTGTGTCAACGTGTATAGATGTGTATGGTTGTATGTCAGTGGCGATAGATGTGTATGGTTGTGTGTCAGTGTGTTAGTGTGTATAGATGTGTGTGGTTGTGTGTCAGTGTGTATAGATGTGTGTGTGGTTGTGTGTCAGAGTGTATACTGTGTGTGATATTGTGTGTCAATCTGTATAGATGTGTGTGTTAGTGTGTATAGATGTATGTGTGGTTGTGTGTCAGTGTATAGATGTGTGTGTCAGTGTGTATAGATGTCAAGATGTATAGATCTATAGAAGTGTTTGCTCGCCGATGGATGTATATGAGTGGATGTGCGTGGATCTGCTTGTGAACATGGGTGCATGAATGTGTGTGTGTGTGTGTGTGTGTGTGGTCATGTATGGATGTGTTTGGAAGTATGTGTATGCGAGTATATTTGCGTGAAGACCTCTGTGAATGATTGTGCATATGTTTATGTGTGTGAAATGTGGAATCAGCAGCGTATCTCACACAACTTCAAAGATGCATCCATTATTCTTATGTGACTACTATACTGGGGTATCTCTGCTTTGTGTTGCATACAAGATCCAACTAAACAGACTTTCGTGTCACATAGAACAAGGGCTACTTCAAAAGAGTCAATGTGGAATTAGAAAAGGAAGAGGCACCACTGATATGTTCTTTGCAGCTATGAAAATACAAGAAAAATGTGATGAACAAAATGTCCACCCTCTTACCACATTTGTGGATCTAACAGAAGCTTTCGAGATTATAAGTCCTGGCGGCCTATAGAGGATCTTTGCCAAACTTAGATGTTCCTATTCCTTTATTACAATATTACAATGGTTAGCCAGTCCCATGATGGTATTTGAGCTAGAGTTCAGGATCATGGGGAAAACGCTGAGCTCTTCAGTGTTACAAATGGAGTGAAGCAAGGATACCTCACAGCCCGTACCATTTTCAGTATGATGTTTGCTGCCATGTTGACTGATGTATTCAAGGGCACTGATGCTGGAGTCAGTACGCTATTGCCTAGACCGTGAGTTCCTCAATCTGTGAAGACTGCAGGAAAGAACAAAAGTACAAATTGAGACCATATGGGAACTTGTCTTTGCTGATGACTGCGCTCTGAGCGCCAATCCAGAGACTGAAATGCAATGTACTGTTGGCATCTTTGCAGCTGCTTGCGATAACTTTGGTCTCATGATTTCTACCAGTAAGACTGAAGTGCTACACCAAGCAACTCCAAGAACTGAGCACAGTCAGCCATCTATAACTATCATTGGTCAGAAGTCAAAGTCGGTGGAACGATTTGCATACCTTGGCAGCACACTCTCCAGAGCAGTCCATATTGATGACAGCACACTCTCCAGAACAGTCCATATTGATGAAGTGAACTCGAGAATTTCGAAATCACGTGTAGCCTTTGTAAAACTATGATCTTAGGTTTGTGAACAGAAAGGAATTAAACTTATAACCAAATTGAAGGCTAATGCGACAGTCGTCCTACGAACTTCTCTGTACGTCTGGGAAACCTGGACTGTGTACAGTCGTCCTACAAACTTCTCTGTACGTCTGGGAAACTTTGACTGTGTACAGTCGTCCTACCAACTTCTCTGTACGTCTGGGAAACCTTGACTGTGTACAGTCGTCCTACAAACGTCTCTGTACGTCTGGGAAACCTTGACTGTGTACAGTCGTCCTACCAACTTCTCTGTACGTCTGGGAAACCTGGACTGTGTACAGTCGTCTTACAAACTTCTCTGTACGTCTGGGAAACCTTGACTGTGTACAGTTGTTCTACCAACTTCTCTGTACGTCTGGGAAACCTGGACTGTGTACAGTTGTCCTACCAACTTCTCTGTACGCCTGGGAAACCTGGACTGTGTACAGCCAACATGCGAAGAAGCTTGACCACTTCCACTTGGGCTGCCTAAGGAAACTGCTGAATATAAAATGAGAAGATAGGACTGGCATGACACGCATCTGCACAACTCTGTGCAAATCGTAGCTTAGATGAACTAGCATGTTTTCCACATATCATATGAAAGGCTTTCAAAGAAAATATTCTATGGCGAGCTTGAGTCAGGCAAGCGAGCTCGCGGTGGCCAAATAAAACGTTACAAAGACACTCTGAAAGCCTCACTGAAGAACTGCGACATTGACCCTGAAAATTGGGAAAACATTGCTGCTGATCGTCTGTCTGGCGTAGTCAAATCTCTTCTGGAGCAGACGAGATTCAAGGAAGCTGAAGGGAGACGAGTGACATGGCAAGCAAGAGACGAGTTTCTGACGGTCAGGCAGTGCTTCTCTGTCCTCGGATTGGTTTGATCACCCACCTAAGAACTTACTATAGGATTGACTGAAGACAATGTGGTCCTCTTCGGAAACAATAGATAAACAACAAAAACAATATGTGTGTATGTGTGTGCGGGGGTTATATGGGGTCGATGTGATCGAGAGATAAGGAACTCGCCTCTTAGAGCGTGGGTTCGAGCCCCGCAGGATTCAAGCAAAGGATTCTCAAAGTAGGTGGGACCAGAGTCCTTGCATGCTGAATAACCCCCAGTCGATTTAACTTGTGCCCTGTCACTGGCCCAAGGCAGCTCGTGACTAAAGAGTGAGGTTGATGACCAACACAGTTCTTACTCACTATGACCCACATACAAGGCAAGTTACATCATTAAGACAAAACAATATGGTGGTGTCGCAACTGACTCTTTGTGTGTGTTGTTTTGTTCCCATTTTCATATCTGACTCTCCCGTTGTAATGACCATTATTGTGCACAATTCGCACCAATTCAACACTTCTCTAGGCAGATAAAGCCTTCGTGAAACTGCCCGGAACATTCGGCGAGTGGGTCACTCTGGGGTTGGACACCCTTACAGAAGACTGCACCAGATTCCTAGATAAGGGGGCATCGTTCGTACTCTGGAGAAGCGTATATAAGATCACGTGGTGCACACCTTCAACACTGGTTGGTTTATTGTCATGTGACGTTTTGATTTCATTTCAATATCTGTAGGACAATATCAAGCTGAAAGTATATTTAATTGTTTGTTCATTATTCAATGCTAAACCGCTGCACGTCTCTGCGCAAAATTTGAAATAGTTACGCATAGGGAACTTGGGACATAATTGGTTAATGATATCTGGACATCCCTCCTTTGTCCCCGAATAAAAAATAAAGTTGTACACGACTTGCAAAAAAAAAAAAATGGAAAAAAAGCCAACATACATCAATTTCCTGTAGCACTCACTGGTCAAGAATGTCTGGACTCAAGCTCCATTCAAAAACGGTGTTCGGGAAAAAATTTTTTTTTAATCGGAGACACTCTCGACAGCCATTATTTAATGCTGATGTGTTACCCATATATAAACGATATTTTGCCGGTTAAAGTATCGTATGTTCGATTACAAATGGCTTTTGAACAATTTTAATTGTTGTGTACGCCGTTTGGAGCAAGCCGACTTTTTGCGAAAAGTGAAGTAGGTTGTTGGGAAAGATCTTTATCGATTAGATCTATTTATTTTGTTTGTTTAGATGAAAGAACTACGTTTGAATTGGAAACTAACAGTTGTGTCGATATTGTAAACACAGTATCGATACATTGTTGTGGTTTCCATGGTTTTCTATCGGAGCGACTAGGCCTAGTGGCAGAGTCCAAATGTTTTCCGAGTTTTTCATAAATTTTCATCTTTATCTTTTTGTATCTCAGAAACTAACAAACACACAACAAAAACAATAACACCCACAAGTTCTTTATTCAATTGTGTCTCTACACACAAGAAAATCATATTTATTGACAAACAAATAGTATAGTTACAAATTTTGAAAGTCGACTACCTAAGCGAGATGCAAATTTTTCGTAAAGGAAAATCTGGCGTGCTAAAGGATATGATCTGTGACCACATTTGCAGCGAAAAAAAATCTCATTTTGGATTAATCATCCGAAAAACTGGGGACTTGACTTCGCTATTAGACCAATTGTTGCTTTAAAAAAAATATTAAAACCAAAATAATGTCATAAAATTAAAATCGAATTAATGAAGTCAACTGGTATTAGAAATGGTGTCACCCTGGATACTAAATTGATAAGTAGTGAACTGGGTGTGGGGTGAGGAAAAAGAAAATGTGTAGAGAGACGGGTGGGTTGAGAGGGAAGAGTGTGATTTTAAGAAAATATGGGTAGAATATTGCGTTGATTGACAGAGGCGGCGGTAGGAGATGGTGGGGGGAGGGGGATGAAAAAAAGGAGGGGGGGAGCTGGGTTATAATAAGTTGAGGAGAACAAATTGAATGAGTTTAGGGGAACTGATTGAATGAGTTAATGGGTGAACAGATTGAATGAGTTGATGGTGAGGGGGGACAGATTGAATGAGTTGATGGGGGGGGGGGGACAGATTGAATGAGTTGAGGGGAACAGATTGAATGAGTTGAGGGGGGGAATAGATTGAATGAGTTGATGGGGGGGGGGGGGGTCAGATTGAATGAGTTGAGGGGAACAGATTGAATGAGTGGAGGGGGGGGGAATTGATTGAATGAGTTGATGGGGGGGGGGTCAGATTGAATGAGTTGATTGGGGGGGGGGGGAACAGATTGAATGAGTTGATGGGTAGGGGGGAAACAGATTGAATGAGTTGATCGGGGGGGGGGGCAGATTGAATGAATTGATGGGGGGGGGGGACAGATTGAATGAGTTGATGGGGGGGGGGGGGGACAGATTTAATGAGTTGATGGGGGAACAGATTGAATGAGTTGATGGGAACAGATTGAATGAGTTGAGCGGGGAACAGATTGAATGAGTTGAGAGGGGAACAGATTGAATGAGTTGAGCGGGGAACAGATTGAATGAGTTGAGGGGGGGGGGGGGGTCAGATTGAATTAGTTGAGGGGAACAGATTGAATGAGTTGAGGGGAACAGATTGAATGAGTTGAGGGGGGGGGGGAGAATAGATTGAATGAGTTGAGGGGGGGGGTCAGATTGAATGAGTTGATGGGGGGGGGAACAGATTGAATGAGTTGATGGGGGGGGGCAGATTGAATGAGTTGATTGGGGGGGGGGGGAACAGATTGAATGAGTTGATGGGAACAGATTGAATGAGTTGATGGGAACATATTGAATGAGTTGAGCGGGGAACAGATTGAATGAGTTGAGCAGGGAACAGATTGAATGAGTTGATGGGGGAACAGATTGAATGAGTTGATGGGGGAACAGATTGAATGAGTTGAGCGGGGAACAGATTGAATGAGTTGATGGGAACAGATTGAATGAGTTTGAACTGGCTACATGACATACTTTACTGTCAGTGGCTGCAGTGTGGATGTAAGAAGAAGGAGGGCTTCAGGCCCTAAAAGTTGAATACTTCCAGAACTTTCCCAGGCAGCGCCGTGTAGCGCAACTGCTAAAGGCTATAATAGAAATGAGATAATGCTTATCTAGATTCGCTTTAATAAATGGTCATGATTTTATGTTTTTCGAGTTCTTCTATTCCCAGATCTAAGTACTTTTCATTGCTGGTCAATGGTGGAGGGCTGGCCGCACAGTACTTTGTTTTCTGTCTGTCGCCTTCACCCTACCCCACTAACGTCAAAACACTTATGATATTGCACTGCACTGCTAATCCAATTGTACCCGCTCTCTTTAAACACTTCAGCCTTCCTGTGCTGCGTCTACTAGTTGACAGAACGAGTTTCATGCCACGTGTTTGACGTGGCCTGTTCTGTTCTGTTCTGTTCTAGGAGTCGACTTCACTGCACTCCGGGCATACCCATAGGTGCTCAGTCTCTCTCAGGAGATTGCGCAATGTGTGGATGCTGATGGTGCCTGTAATCTGTTGGTTGTACACCTTCATGTTTCGTTCTCTCAGGTTCCCTGATCCACTGATTCCTAATTTGATTCCAAAGTACCTCAGCCTGTGCCTTGCAGACTCATCCAAAGCAGAATCGTTTTCCAGCAGGTGGTCCTTGATAACCATCACTATGTCAACTTTATCCATGTCCACTGTGCCTGTTGTGGCTTGGGATTGGGAGCCAAAAAATTAGCTCGATCGTTGCCCGGAATCCCGGCATGACCAGGACAGTAGATCCAAACCAGCCGCTGGAGTTTTTAGGTCTCCAGCGCTGCTATCCACCCATGCCGTAGCCACCCATTCTGCACCTTCCGAAGTAGTGTTTGGGACACGATGACTGCTCCTGTCTCAGACAGCCACCTCAGAGCTTCTGTCACCGCCTCCATCTCCATTCTCATACTTGATATTGTAGTCTCGTATGGGCCACCTCGTTCAGCAATGATCCGGTCTTTTATTCTAGCCGAGAAACCCCAGCCTGATGTTCCACTACTTTGCACATGGCCACTGTCATTATTCAATATTCAATATTATTATGTTTGAACATTAATAATTGAAATGACAGCCGGAATTAATTTCTAACGATCCTCACCTGATATATTAACTGGTGACCTGAATTAATTTCTAACGATCCTCACCTGATATATTAACTGGTGACCTGAATTAATTTCTAACGATCCTCACCTGATATATTAACTGGTGACCTGAATCAATTTCTGGGATGAAAATACCGAGCAGTGCATGAGCTGCAGCGGTCAGCCGCCACAAGCTTCCTGTCTGCGTCACGGCCACAGAGCAGATTGGCTAAGGAGAAGTGATCGAGGAGGGGATGGCTAACCAAGTACTCAACAATGCCTGCTGAAGTTAGATGTATCGAAACGAAATGTGCAAATATCGCAGTAAAGCTGTAAACTACAACACAATTCCGTTTTTGAACAACATCCTTCTTGCAAAGCCCTTTTCGGAGATTGGGAGCTGAACTTTGAGAACGAACGACGAAGACAAAGAAGTTTCTAGCGATCCTCACCGTAATCAATTAACTAATAACCTGAATAAATTTATAACGCTCCTCCCCATAATCTTATTTCATAACATAAAATTACTCCAGACATAAGTCAGTCCATTGTGTCCATTTAACTTTGCATTTATTTGAAAAGTAAATCTATCTTTTCCCACAGGCGTTGACAGTCAACAGCGAAACGATGGCACGGTTTGCTAGCATTTGCCAGGCAACGGGTCTGGTACCTGTCGTGTCTGCAGAGATTCTGCCAGACGGGGATTACGACCTGACCCGTTGTCAAGGTGCGCTCATGGACATTATGACAGCACTGCTGGAAGCTCTTCGTTGTCATCACGTGTATTTAGAGGTTAAAGGACATTTATTTGACTTTATATTTACACATCGTTGGTCTATTGCGGTAAATGAAAGAATAAGCCCACTGCACCTCCGTGTATGTCGTAGAAGGCGACTAAAGAGAGTTGTGCACGGAGCTTGCAAGTTCCTTTTGTAAAACAAATTCCCACAGAAAGCAACCCTCCAAGAACACACACATTGGTTATCTCCTCCTTAAGGCTTTCTGGAATAGTGGTCTCCTGCTGGAGAGGAAAGAGTGAATGCCCTTGTATGTCAGAACTGTCTCATGTGAAAAGGATAGGGTATTGAGGGGGTAGTGAGAGAGGGGGCATGGACCAGGACGTCTGAAGGTTCAACATTCATGTCTGCTAGAATTGACTTTGTCTGTGTTTATGAATGAGACAATTACGTTGCTGTCGTTATTGTTATTCTTGTTGTTTTTATGTGTGTTGTTTTTGTTGTTGTTGTTTTTGTGTTTGTTGTTTTTGTTATTATTGTTGTTTTTGTGTTTGATTTTTTGTTAGTGTTGTTATTTTTTGTTTATGTTGTTTTTGTTAGTGTTGTTTTTGTTAGTGTTGTTGTTTTTGTTTTTCTTATTTTATTGCTTTTTATGTTGTTGGTGTAGTTTTTTGGTACAGCTTCCGGTTTTTTTTCTTTTTTAATGTTATAGTTTTTTGTTGCTGCTTTTTTTTACTAATGCTGTAGCTTTTTTATTTGTAATTATTGCTGTAGTTGTTTGTTCTTTCTTAATTGCTGTACTATTTGTGGTTCTTGATGTTTATGTAATTGCTACAGTTTTTTTTGTGCTGCTTTTTGTCATTGCTGTAGTTTTTGTTAATGTTTCTGTTTTTCTTATTTTTGTTATTACTGAAGTTTTTGTAGTTTTATGTCATCCTTGTTATTGATGTTGTTTTTTTGTATTTGTTTTTTTTTATATTGCTGTAGTCATTGCTGAAGATTTCGTTATTGCTGTAGTTGTTTTTTTTGTGTGTTTGTTATTGAGGTAGTTTTTTGATATTTGTGTTGCTTTTGCTACTGCTTTAGTTTTTCTTATATTTGCTTGTATTGTTTATGTTTGTAAATAATTATGTTATTGTTTGTGTTGTTGTTGTTTGTGTTGTTATTATTGTTTGTGCTGCTGTTATTGTTTGTGTTGGTGTTATTGTCTGTGTTGTTGTTATTGTGTGTGTTGCTGTTAATGTTTGTGTTGATATTATTGTTTGTGTTGTTGTTATTGTTTGTGTTGTTGTTATTGTTTGTGTTGCTGTTATTGTTTGTGTTGTTGTTATTGTTTGTGTTGCTGTTATTGTTTGTGTTGTTGTTATTGTTTGTGTTGTTGTTATTGTTTGTGTTGCTGTTATTGTTTGTGTTGTTGTTATTGTTTGTGTTGCTGTTATTGTTTGTGTTGTTGTTATTGTTTGTGTTGCTATTATTGTTTGTGTTGTTGTTATTGTTTGTGTTGCTTAGGTCCCTCGTTCTGAGTTATTCACTCCTGACGAATTTTCTAGGGCATCAGACTTGTAATGACGTTTTCTTATCTCTTGGCTTTCTGAAGAACGTAGACTTGCTGTAGTGCAAGGTTTCACATGAAAAACACAGCTCCGGAAATTGCAGTAAGGGTCCAGCAAACTTTTACAGCATGTTTCCAGGTAGACATCGCGAAGGTAAGATATGGGTTTCCAGGTAGACATCGCGAAGGTAAGATATGGGTTTCCAGGTAGACATCGCGAAGGTAAGATATGGGTTTTGGTCAGTATGTTACACATGAACCTGATCCCGGTAGTAGCAAGCGTCACCCAAATGAAGCCAAGCTTATCACAACCACCAGGAGGAACTGGTCGACCATCATCAGCGAGCTCGTGATATGGAGAAAGCTACTTCAACTCGCCACTGAAGCCCCTTTTCAGGACGCACAAATGAGTAAACTTACTCATGGTGGACATTCAATAAAAACAACAACAACAACGCATGACCCTGGTGTTAGTCAATGCACCAGGTAGTCAAAAACTCCTTGGATATGAGGTATCGTGATGATCTATGGGCGTGGTTCAGATCCTTTCTCCATCTCCTTAGCGGGTGACCACTTGAGCAGTTGCAGTTGTGTGGTCACTAGAAATGCACCCTCGTCGTCCAATAATCTCCAGTCATGTGGACCACATGGATGGCCCATCGTACTTTCGTATTGACGCAGTGCTCCAAGACAATCATGGCCCCCGAGTTGAGTCCATCTCAAAATACAAATAGCTGGTGATGGACAGATGGACGCTGCTGATCCAACGTGAACGAACGTCGTCAGAGATGAAATCATTTCACATTGCCCGATTGCTTGTTTTATATGCCAATATTTTTTGGCCAATATTTCGACTGCGGCATGACCAACCTATGTACGAGATGTGTTTTAGCTGGCATCATACTAGAGGGAAGGAATTGGTCTCTGCATCTTTATATATGTTGTAAAATCGGCTAAAGAAGGTTGTGCATGACAATAGTGACCGCATTACTCAAAACACATTGGCACAGAAACCACAACAGCAAAGTGCTTTATACGCAGTCTTCCCTTAAGGAACATCTGCATTAACCTAGGTCCGATGGTAAAAAAACCTGCCCAGATCATTAATTTTCACTCGTCTCCAGGGCCTAATTATTCGTCTGACACCTGCATTCCCTGGAAACGCGTATCAAGGCACGTATGACCTTCAAAATGTGGTGCGTGCCACACTGGAAGCCTGTAATAGGTCCATCCCGACGGCTGTAGGTGGGGTACGTAAGTACATCTGTTTGTTTGTTGTTTGCCCTGGTTAATTATGTCATTCTTCATCTTATTCTTCTGACAAATCATGAATAGGTGTTACTCCCAACTTTATTCCTGTCACCAGTTTGGGGTATCGTTTCTGGAGTTGTCTTTCCTGCTGCAGATATGATCTATTCTTTCTGGAGTTGTCTTTCCTGCTTCAGATATGATCTATCGTTTCTGGAGTTGTCTTTCCTGCTGCAGATATGATCTATCGTTTCTGGAGTTGTCTTTCCTGCTGCAGATATGATCTATCGTTTCTGGAGTTGTCTTTCCTGCTGCAGATATGATCTATCGTTTCTGGAGTTGTCATTCCTGCTGCAGATATGATCTATTGTTTCTGGAGTTGTCTTTCCTGCTTCAGATATGATCTATCGTTTCTGGAGTTGTCTTTCCTGCTGCAGATATGATCTATCGTTTCTGGAGTTGTCTTTCCTGCTGCAGATATGATCTATCGTTTCTGGAGTTGTCTTTCCTGCTGCAGATATGATCTATTGTTTCTGGAGTTGTCTTTCCTGCTTCAGATATGATCTATCGTTTCTGGAGTTGTCTTTCCTGCTTCAGATATGATCTATCGTTTCTGGAGTTGTCTTTCCTGCTGCAGATATGATCTATCGTTTCTGGAGTTGTCTTTCCTGCTGCAGATATGATCTATCGTTTCTGGAGTTGTCTTTCCTGCTGCAGATATGATCTATTGTTTCTGGAGTTGTCTTTCCTGCTTCAGATATGATCTATCGTTTCTGGAGTTGTCTTTCCTGCTTCAGATATGATCTATCGTTTCTGGAGTTGTCTTTCCTGCTGCAGATATGATCTATCGTTTCTGGAGTTGTCTTTCCTGCTTCAGATATGATCTATCGTTTCTGGAGTTGTCTTTCCTGCTTCAGATATGATCTATCGTTTCTGGAGTTGTCTTTCCTGCTGCAGATATGATCTATCGTTTCTGGAGTTGTCTTTCCTGCTGCAGATATGATCTATCTTTTCTGGAGTTGTCTTTCCTGCTTCAGATATGATCTATCGTTTCTGGAGTTGTCTTTCCTGCTGCAGATATGATCTATTGTTTCTGGAGTTGTCTTTCCTGCTGCAGATATGATCTATCGTTTCTGGAGTTGTCTTTCCTGCTGCAGATATGATCTATCGTTTCTGGAGTTGTCTTTCCTGCTGCAGATATGATCTATTGTTTCTGGAGTTGTCTTTCCTGCTTCAGATATGATCTATCATTTCTGGAGTTGTCTTTCCTGCTTCAGATATGATCTATCGTTTCTGGAGTTGTCTTTCCTGCTGCAGATATGATCTATCGTTTCTGGAGTTGTCTTTCCTGCTTCAGATATGATCTATCGTTTCTGGAGTTGTCTTTCCTGCTTCAGATATGATCTATCGTTTCTGGAGTTGTCTTTCCTGCTGCAGATATGATCTATCGTTTCTGGAGTTGTCTTTCCTGCTGCAGATATGATCTATCGTTTCTGGAGTTGTCTTTCCTGCTTCAGATATGATCTATTCTTTCTGGAGTTGTCTTTCCTGCTGCAGATATGATCTATTGTTTCTGGAGTTGTCTTTCCTGCTGCAGATATGATCTATTGTTTCTGGAGTTGTCTTTCCTGCTGCAGATATGATCTATTGTTTCTGAAGGTACGAGAAGAAGTCTGTAAATGTTTCTGGAGGTACGAGAAGAAGTCTGTACATGTTTCTGGAGGTACGAGAAGAAGTCTGTACATGTTTCTGGAGGTACGAGAAGAAGTCTGTAAATGTTTCTGGAGGTACGAGAAGAAGTTTATACATGTTTCTGGAGGTACGAGAAGAAGTCTGTAAATGTTTCTGGAGGTACGAGAAGAAGTTTGTACATGTTTCTGGAGGTACGAGAAGAAGTCTGTACATGTTTCTGGAGGTACGAGAAGAAGTCTGTACATGTTTCTGGAGGTACGAGAAGAAGTCTGTACATGTTTCTGGAGGTACGAGAAGAAGTCTGTAAATGTTTCTGGAGGTACGAGAAGAAGTCTGTACATGTTTCTGGAGGTACGAGAAGAAGTCTGTACATGTTTCTGGAGGTACGAGAAGAAGTCTGTAAATGTTTCTGGAGGTACGAGAAGAAGTTTATACATGTTTCTGGAGGTACGAGAAGAAGTCTGTAAATGTTTCTGGAGGTACGAGAAGAAGTTTGTACATGTTTCTGGAGGTACGAGAAGAAGTCTGTACATGTTTCTGGAGGTACGAGAAGAAGTCTGTACATGTTTCTGGAGGTACGAGAAGAAGTCTGTACATGTTTCTGGAGGTACGAGAAGAAGTCTGTACATGTTTCTGGAGGTACGAGAATAAGTCTGTACATGTTTCTGGAGGTACGAGAAGAAGTCTGTACATGTTTCTGGAGGTACGAGAAGAAGTTTGTACATGTTTCTGGAGGTACGAGAAGAAGTCTGTACATGTTTCTGGAGGTACGAGAAGAAGTCTGTACATGTTTCTGGAGGTACGAGAAGAAGTATGTACATGTTTCTGGAGGTACGAGAAGAAGTCTGTACATGTTTCTGGAGGTACGAGAAGAAGTCTGTACATGTTTCTGGAGGTACGAGAAGAAGTCTGTACATGTTTCTGGAGGTACGAGAAGAAGTTTGTACATTTTTCTGGAGGTACGAGAATAAGTCTGTACATGTTTCTGGAGGTACGAGAAGAAGTCTGTACATGTTTCTGGAGGTACGAGAAGAAGTTTGTACATGTTTCTGGAGGTACGAGAAGAAGTTTGTACATGTTTCTGGAGGTACGAGAAGAAGTCTGTACATGTTTCTGGAGGTACGAGACGAAGTCTGTACGTGTTTCTGGAGGTACGAGAAGAAGTCTGTACATGTTTCTGGAGGTACGAGAAGAAGTCTGTACATGTTTATGGAGGTACGAGAAGAAGTTTGTACATGTTTCTGGAGGTACGAGAAGAAGTCTGTACATGTTTATGGAGGTACGAGAAGAAGTTTGTACATGACACTAGCATTCCCTTCACTCAAAACAAATTGCTTCCGAGGTCATAACTGAGAGTACTTTGACGCAGGCCTCCATTAAGGGATCATCCATCGGTAGTAGATGAGTTAAGGGTCGATCCGAAATGGTCCGTTTATGGGGTTTTACTTCCGGAGATGTATATGACTTATGTATCATATTTGGTGTTCTGTTTCCGGAAATGTATGTCAGTGCATATGTGTGCATATATATATATATATATAGGGGGGGGGGGGGGGGAGGTTGCTAAAGATGTCAAGAGTGTACTGCCCATGCCATCATGGTGCCGACGAACAACACGACGTCCATATTTTACAGTTAGAATATGGCCGTCCCACTTTCGATTTGCATCAAAGAGAGAAACGTTATGTTTTCCGCTTTTTTTGTGCAACGAAGAATTGAAACCAATCGAAATTCATCTTCCAATAAAAGTCCAATGCGGGCGTGCATGCCTTTTACTCTAGCAAGTACTTTACTGGAGTAGGAAGTTCCAAAAAGGCGTCGATTCTGCGATAGACTGATCACAACTGGGTTAGGCCCATCGAGTTGTGACACCCCCCCCCCCCCCCCCCCCAATTGAGTCGTTTGCAGCCGTTGACCGCCTGGTAAAGGAAAATCGGCATTGACTGAATTAAATTTCCGCACATCTGGACATCAGTCAAGGTTCAGCGCACCACATTATCTATGATGTGCTACAGTACCACAAGATGTCTGCAAGGTGGGTGCCAAGACAGTGTAATCCAGAATTGAAACAACGTCGCGTTGATTCCTACCAAGAACTTTTGCGTTGCATTGAATAAGGCGATAATAGTTTCCTAACAAGAATTGTTACTAGAGATGGTTTCCTAACAAGAATTGTTTTGGGGGATGGTTTCCTAACAAGAATTTTACTGGAGATGGTTTCCTAACAAGAATTGTTACTGGAGATGGTTTCCTAACAAGAATTGTTACTAGAGATGGCTTCCTAACAAGAATTGTTACTAGAGATGGTTTCCTAACAAGAATTGTTACTAGAGATGGTTTCCTAACAAGAATTGTTACTAGAGATGGTTTCCTAACAAGAATTGTTACTAGAGATGGTTTCCTAACAAGAATTGTTACTAGAGATGGTTTCCTAACAAGAATTGTTACTAGAGATGGTTTCCTAACAAGAATTGTTACTAGAGATGGTTTCCTAAAAAGAATTGTTACTAGAGATGGTTTCCTAACAAGAATTGTTACTAGGGATGGTTTCCTAACAAGAATTGTTACTAGGGATGGTTTCCTAACAAGAATTGTTACTAGAGATGGTTTCCTAACAAGAATTGTTACTGAAGACGGTTTCCAAACAAGAATTGTTACTGGAGATGTAATCAGGGATCACTAAGACGATCCTGAAAGAAGAGAGCGAGCAAGAAACAGCGTCATACCTCCTCATCGAAACCGTAGAACCTGCAAGGGAGGTTATGCTGACACTCTTTTGGGATGGATAAATCGCTACATTAGAGTACTCCATGTCCAGGGTGTACATTGTCACCAGCGCTACGTGTACAGATCGTCTCCTGAATCATCTTCGACCCGCAATCAAATCTAAACGTCGTTGACGTCTGAGTAAATGTGCCTTTTTGCAACATCACAATGATCGACCCCATACTGCCCGTGTAATGCCTGCAACCATCGAGGACCTCCACTTTTAGTGCCTATCCCCATCAGCCGTACTGGCCAGGCATAGCCCCAAGTGAATGCCACGTCATTGGACTACTAAAAGAGGCATTACGAGGAAAGACTTTCAGGCCCTTGAAGAGGTCCAGCCTTAGGGGTTACTCGAGTGACAAAAAGAATGTTTTCTGCAGGGATCCGTGCACTGCCTGGGCACTGGGGAACTTGTATCGAGATCAATGCGGACTAGAAAAGTTATGCAGTTGTGTTTCACTTTTTCAGAATAAATGTACAACAAAAAATATATTTAAGGTTTTTATTTGAATCTCCCTCGTGTTTATACGAGCCGTAGAATGTGTTTCCGGTGTTTGAAGAGAAACTAGTTTGTTTTTGTTTTGTTTTTGTCACTAACCTATGTCTTGTCCATGATCTTCTTCTTCGTCGTGGCATGCGCCGTAGTTTGCAGTGAGCTAGCTATATCTGCCCCTTTCGGATCGATACATTGTTTCATCACGCCATTGTTTAATCCAGGCTTGACTTCCTTCTGGGATACCTATTCTCGTTGCCAGACTCGAGGGCGGAACATTTCCTGAGCCCCCACTTGGAGGCGGAATAGAGTCTTGGTCAGCTATGGCTCACTGACTGACCATGTCGCAAGTAGCCATCAATGTCTGCCGTCAGCTCATTCACTACTGCGTCTTCTGCGGCACTTTGTGGTTTAAACTAGAATGACCAGCCGTATTGAGTTTGCTTATAGTGGCTTTCTTATTTGGTTTACTGACGTCTAGCTAGGAAACTAAGTAGAATAGTCCAGTGAATTACAGAAATATGGTCTGTAAGACCCTTTTTGTATTCGATCTTTAGATAAATCACTAACGAAAGGAAACAAATAGCATGCTACTAAATATTGACTTTCGCCTGATTGTTACCGGGGCTCTATGATGAGCAGAGAATAGTAGCACTGTAAGCAGTCAGGCATTACCTCAGTCTCTACCAATGAGAGTGCGGCAGGCTAATCTAAAAATGTTAAAGCACAAAAAACAAACTTCAACGTACATAGACTTGCCAATGTTTGAGGGGTGTCGTGTACTTTTTTGAGACATATGCTTCACAGAAAGCTCAAGTGATTGTGTTGGATCGACTGATATTTTTACTTTATTTGTTAATTTGTTCGACCGATGTTCTGCAACCTAAACAACACCATTGAAGATAGCAGCTAAATCTCAATTTCTTCTCTTCAGATTCTCAACTATGAAATCAATATGCTAGGATTTCATTTATTTTTTGTATGCTTTTTAAATCAATTTGCCATAGCAATTCTAATTAGTTTGTTAATTTCCTTTCCTGATGTAAATTGTTGAATGACAGAATTGTCTTGCGACGATCACTGGCACAAGGTGCACAATTCGGCCCTCGTGCTAGTTCTTCCTTATATCAGAGACGATCGATTCTATATCGGGTCGCTTTTTGTCTTTTATTTTCGATTCTGTTGTCCTGCTTGTGCCTTTTAGCGTCAAGTTAAGAAGAGGTCTCTTGATCCCGCCCTATTATGTGCTTTCGGACATGGGGAGTTTCATAGCTTCTCTTATTTCTGCTAACCATCTTGTCCGTGAGCGGCCCTCGGCTGTGTATCCATTGTATCTGTATGGCATTGCTTTCTGAGGGATGTTATCTGGTGTTTAGGGTGTCATGTGGTCGAACAATTCGGTTTGCTGTCTCTTGATGAGGTCTAGTACCGGTTGTGTAGCTACTTCTCTTCTAATATCTTCGTTTCTTGCTCTTCCAAGGATTTTACGCAGGCATTTCATCTTTGTTGTTACGATGTGTCTTTTATCTTTGTTTGTTAATGTCCAATTCTGGCACAATGTGGGTAGGAATATTATGTTGTGTAGTATTTTTTTCTGTATCCATTGTCCCATGATTACATTGTAATATAGGAGACATTTGTTCAATGATTTGACTTGCTTTATTACATCTGTTTTGGATTTTTGCTTCGCCTTTTCTGTCTGCTGAGATTGTTACCCAGGTAAGTAACATTTTTAGCGTGTTTTATTTGTTGGTTTTTAATGAATATTGTTGATCCTATTTATTTTCTTGCAATCGTCGTAAATTCGGTTTTATCTATGTTGATTTTCCTACTATAATCCGTGTATGCCTCATTAATATTGTTGATATGTTCATGCAGTAGTTTTAAATCGTACCATATGTTCTCTAAAGTTTAAAAAAAAATGAATCGGTAATCCCAATAAACTTGCCAAATAATGATTTCACCGTATGTTTCAGTTTATTTCCCTTTTAAAATTGTCCCGCGTACGAAAACGATGCTTATATGTGTCCTCCAGTTTCATGGTTTGCTAAACCTAACAGGGACTCTACTGATTCTTGCTTACAGATCATGCTTGCAAGACGCGAGTCGCTGGCAGAGTCTATACAAGTACTGAACGAGCTCAACAAATATCCAATGAAAAAGCCCCAACAAATCAGCTTCTGTTACAGCCGAGTACTTCACGATGACGTCATCAAAATATGGGCAGGCCAAGATGTTAACTCTGAGAAAGCAAAGAACGCTCTGGTGGAGAGAACCAAGGCAAGAATTGAGATCATCGTATGTCCATACAGGAAAAACAACATTAGTACCACTAACACATACACCACATAGAAGTGCCACCAACACATACACTACATAGAAGTACCACCAACACATACACTGCATAGAAGTACCACCAACACATACACTGCATAGAAGTACCACCAACACATACACCACATAGAAGTACCACCAACACATACACCACATAGAAGTACCACCAACACATACACCACATAGAAGTACCACCAACACATACACCACATGGAAGTACCACTAACACATACACCACATAGAAGTACCACTAACACATACACCACATAGAAGTACCACCAACACATACACTACATAGAAGTACCACCAACACATACACTACATAGAAGTACCACCAACGCATACACCACATGGAAGTACCACCAACACATACACCACATAGAAGTACCACCAACACATACACTACATAGAAGTACCACCAACACATACACTATATAGAAGTACCACCAACACATACACCACATAGAAGTACCCCCAACACATACACTACATGGAAGTACCACCAACACATACACTACATAGAAGTACCACCAACGCATACACCACATGGAAGTACCACCAACACATACACCACATAGAAGTACCACCAACACATACACTACATAGAAGTACCACCTACGCATACACCACATGGAAGTACCACCAACACATACACCCCATAGAAGTACCACCAATACATACATTACATAGAAGTACCACCAACACATACACTACATAGAAGTACCACCAACACATACACCACATAAAAGTATCACCAACACATACACTACATAGACGTACCACCAACACATACACTGCATAGAAGTACCACCAACACATACACCACATAGAAGTACCACCAACACATACACCACATAGAAGTACCACCAACACATACACCACATAGAAGTACCACCAACACATACACCACATGGAAGTACCACTAACACATACACCACATAGAAGTACCACTAACACATACACCACATAGAAGTACCACCAACACATACACTACATAGAAGTACCACCAACACATACACTACATAGAAGTACCACCAACGCCTACACCACATGGAAGTACCACCAACACATACACCACATAGAAGTACCACCAACACATACACTACATAGAAGTACCACCAACACATACACTATATAGAAGTACCACCAACACATACACTACATAGAAGTACCACCAACGCATACACCACATGGAAGTACGACCAACACATACACCACATAGAAGTACCACCAACACATACACTACATAGAAGTACCACCTACGCATACACCACATGGAAGTACCACCAACACATACACCCCATAGAAGTACCACCAACACATACATTACATAGAAGTACCACCAACACATACACTACATAGAAGTACCACCAACACATACACCACATAAAAGTATCACCAACACATACACTACATAGAAGTACCACCAACACATACACCACATAAAAGTATCACCAACACATACACTACATAGAAGTACCACCAACACATACACCACATAAAAGTATCACCAACACATACACTACATAGAAGTACCACCAACACATACACCACATAAAAGTATCACCAACACATACACTACATAGAAGTACCACCAACACATACACCACATAAAAGTATCACCAACACATACACTACATAGAAGTACCACCAACACATACACCACATAAAAGTATCACCAACACATACACTACATAGAAGTACCACCAACACATACACCACATAGAAGTACCACCAACACATACACTACATAGAAGTACCACCAACACATACACCACATAGAAGTACCACCAACACGTACACTACATAGAAGTACCACCAACACATACACCACATAAAAGTATCACCAACACATACACCACATAGAAGTACCACCAACACATACACCACATAGAAGTACCACCAACACGTACACTACATAGAAGTACCACCAACACATACACCACATAAAAGTATCACCAACACATACACCACATAGAAGTACCACCAACACATACACCACATAGAAGTACCACCAACACATACACCACATAGAAGCACAATCGTATAAAAGGTCATATTATTTCTTGCTATCACTTTACTCTCAACACCTGTCAATATTTCCATAGATTGAAGCATGTAAGTATACAGTACCTTGGGGATAAGTTGGACATACGTTCAGGATAAGTTTGACATACCGTAAGAATAAGTTTAACATACCTTCATAATAAGTTTGACATATCTTCAGGATAATTTTGAAATATCTTTAGGATAAATTTGAAATATCTTCAGGATAATTTTGAAATATCTTCAGGAAAACTTTGAAATATCTTCAGGACAATTCTGAAATATCTTCAGAATAATTTTGGCATATCTTTAGGATAAGTTTGAAATATCTTCAGGATAATTTTGACATATCTTCAGGATAGGTTTGGCATATCTTCAGGATAAGTTTGAAATATTTTCTGGATAAGTTTGACAGATCTTCTGGAGAAGTTTGCATATCTTTTGGATAATTTTGACATATCTTCAGGATAATTTTGAAATATCGTCAGGAGAAGTTTAAACTATTATCTTCAGGATGTACGTGTATCGAATAAATAGACACGATACTATAATGTATTTGTATTGACTAAATATACAAGATACTATAGTGTACCTGTATTGACTGAATAGACGGGATCAAGACGCTGAGCAGCACAAGAGAGGCAGCAGTCAGCAACCCATAGCTGACTGTTAGCGTCAAGGCCAGCGAACCAGAGCTGCCAAGACCCTTCTACACCTCCACGCGGTGATCCTGGATAACAGGCTGCATCAGGGCAGACTGGCTAAGGAGAAGGGATCGAAGAGGGAATGCTAACCCAGTTCTCAAAAAATGTTTGCTAAGTCGGATGAGTTGGACCGAATGGTTCAAATATCGAAGTCAAGCTGTAAACTACGACACAACGCATTCCGTTCTCTCGACTACATTCTGCTACTTAAGCCCTTTCAGTGTTTGGTAGTGGGAGATTGAGAACGAACGAAGAAGAAAAAGAAGAAGATGAAGAAGATTAAATAGACAAGATAGTGTAGTGTACCTGTATTGACTAAATAAACAAGATAGCGTAGTGTACCTGTATTGACTAAATAGACAAGATAGCGTAGTGTACCTGTATTGACTAAATAGACAAGATAGCGTAGTGTACCTGTATTGACTAAATAGACAAGATGCCGTATACATGTACCACTGTCTTTCAGCTTATAAATACATTATTTTCCCCGTGTGGATCCCGGATCCCTTTACTGGATAGGAAAGAATATGGTCGCTGCACCTCCATGCTTGTTGTGAAAGGGGACTAAAGAGAGGTGTGCATGGCTTTAGGAAACTCATCTTGAAAAATAAATTGCTTCAGAAACACTACCGCTTAGCAAAAAAAGTTGAAATGAGCCAACAAACAGAAAGTAATGAATGGGTTTGTATTTTAGCAGGTGTACTGTATCCAACAACATACCACTGTACAATGTTAGAATGAAAACATATATTATTACACGGTAAACATGTTATTGGTAGGCACCATACTATTCATAACCATAATGAGAGACACAGTATAGAAGAACGATAATGTTGAATTGGTTTCAAACACTGTAAAGGACCCGACATGGCGAAGCTGTTAGTGACACGACCCACAAGCCAAATTTGTATGTGTTCAGATTCTTGAGCCAGCAGGTTCGTACGACAATGGGATGTCAACGCATTTAAGAAAATGTGTGCTGAAGTTGAATGCTCTAGACTGAAAAGCGCAACACACAATGCAGTATAGTACAACGTAGGAAACAAGACTATTTATATTTGCAATATGATATTGCCAATAGACTGTAATGTTCTCTTCAACAGATGTGTAGTCTTGGGTCAATGGGTCAGTACCCGGAATCTAACGGATCACTTTTCGTTTCCAAAATTAGCAATCAGTAAAGGTCATCTCATACATTTCCAATCAGTGAAGTTCATCTCCAGCATTCGGTGACTATAATGATCACTTACAACATTAGAAATCAATGAAGGCCAGCACTTTGAAACTCAACCCTTGAACAACAACTTTACAGTTATAAATCAACGTACACAGCTTGTAGGCGTTACCAAGGTTACGAGTAATCAGTGAAGGTCACTTTCAATATTCCAGCCAGTAGAGGCCACATCCGACTTGAGAAAATTCTAGAAGTTATCTCCTTTAATAGCAATCAGTGAAGGTCACTTTCAATATTCCAGCCAGTAGAGGCCACATCCGTCTTTAGAAAATTCTAGAAGTTATCTCCTTTAATAGCAATCAGTGAAAGTCACTTTCAATCAGTGAAGGTCACATCTTACACTAGCAATCACTGACTTCCATCACAATTAACAACTGGTGAAGGTCCTCATTTTAAATCTAGCAACTGATGAAGGTCACCTCAACATTAGCAACTGATGAAGGTCGTCTCCAACATTAGCAAGTGATGAAGGTCCTCATTTAAAATCTAGCATCTAATGAAGGTCACCTCCAACATTAGCAGCTGATGAAGGTCACCTCCAACATTAGCAACTGATGAAGGTCGTCTCCAACATTAGCAAGTGATGAAGGTCCTCATTTAAAATCTAGCATCTAATGAAGGTCACCTCCAACATTAGCAACTGATGAAGGTCACCTCCAACATTAGCAACTGATGAAGGTCACCTCCAACATTAGCAACTGATGAAGGTCACCTCCAACATTAGCAACTGATGGAGGTCATCTCCAACACTAGCAACTGATGAAGGTCACCTCCAACATTAGCAACTGATGAAGGTCACCTCCAACATTAGCAACTGATAAAGGTCATCTCCAACATTAGCAACTGATGAAGGTCGTCTCCAACATTAGCAAGTGATGAAGGTCCTCATTTAAAATCTAGCATCTAATGAAGGTCACCTCCAACATTAGCAACTGATGAAGGTCACCTCCAACATTAGCAACTGATGAAGGTCACCTCCAACATTAGCAACTGATAAAGGTCATCTCCAACATTAGCAACTGATGAAGGTCACCTCCAACATTAGCAACTGATAAAGGTCATCTCCAACATTAGCAACTGATGAAGGTCACCTCCAACATTAGCAACTGAAGGAGGTCACCTCCAACATTAGCAACTGATGAAGGTCACCTCCAACATTAGCAACTGATAAAGGTCATCTCCAACATTAGCAACTGATAAAGGTCATCTCCAACATTAGCAACTGGTGAAGGTCATCTCCAACATTAGCAACGGGTGAAGGTCATCTCCAACATTAGCAACGGATGAAGGTCACCTCCAACATTAGCAACGGGTGAAGGTCACCTCCAACATTAGCAACCCAAATAGGTCATCTCCGCCCTCCCAGCGTTGTGTGTGGTAATGTTGTGTTCCAGTTGAAATTAGTTGCTATTTGCCGCTTCAACGTATCATGAACATCTGCCAAATCTGTATTAGAAATGGTGGCACATGTCATTACTAAAAGTAATTAGCTTCGGTAAATGTGAAATAAATGACATGAACAATATATATTGGATGCCTTGTTTCATTATTGACATTATTGACATGACCCTTGGCATTTGATTTGGCATTTGGTCCTCCTCTAAACGAGATAATACTCCAGCGGATGCACAAACAACACCAATGATTACCACTATATTGCGTCCAGAAACACATATCCCTGACATGCATATATTATTTTAAATCGCTCATTTATCAACTGGAATGTGTGTACGTGTCCCAATTTCCATGACTAAGGTAATGTGTTATACATAAATATTATGTTTACTGCAAGGATTTATCAAAAGACGTTTTCTTTGTTATTTTCATAAGACCCACTGTTATATTTAATACAAACATCACATTTTACAGTACTTCCGTTAAGTGATAGAATATTATGAGAAGCAGGCGTTTCTTCATTTACAGTAGGGGTAGGAGGAAACTATTTGTTCTGATAAACTTGTATACCTGCTTATAATAAACGGATTTGTAAAAACGATTGTGTCTTGACAAAAAATTGTATGGCTATTTTTGGTGTTTTGTGTTAGTTTTTCTTGTTAATGAAATATTGTGTTCCATGTTTCTCTATAAGTTCAAGAACGTATTGATTAATGTAATTGTTGCTAAGCACGCCTGGAGAATGCTCATCATATTCAGAATCGGCTGGACCACAGAGATCGATTAATGTGCTGGCTGAATCAATCTTTCTGCCAATGCGCATCTTCCTCTTTCAATACATCGTTTTCGCATCTAATTCAGAATTGTTTGTCAATGTCCGAGAAGGCAGCATCTACAATGCTTCTCTTAATAACTGATAGCTTCAAGTATTTGTTGTCACTTGTCGTCTGCCCTTTAACGTTTATGCAAACTAATTCTACAGGATTAAAGTGTGACTAATACGGTTCTAATCTTAAACACCTATGATAATACTCCTGGATTAGTTTGGCAATGGGGAACGTTTTTGTCTTGTGTGTATTATTTACAAGTGACGACAATTCAGATTTGAGATGCATTTCCGTAAATTGAATCCTTTGTTAGCCAAAGTTTTATCTCATTCTTAGTACTTGCTGGTGTCAGGACATTGTACTCCCCTGTCACTGCATTATCATTAGAAGTTTTGTTTTTTACAAGAGAGAGGGTCTATCTAGTGATGACAGTACACTTTTTTCAACCCACTCTCTAAATGTGTGACCATTCATCTCTAAAAGATAGCATCGCTTGTCTCTCTAAATGTGGAGTCATTCATCTCTAAAAGATAGCCTCGCTTGTCTCTCTAAATGTGTGACCATTCATCTCTAAAAGATAGCCTCGCTTGTCTCTCTAAATGTGGGGTCATTCATCTCTAAAAGATAGCCTCGCTTGTCTCTCTAAATGTGGGGCCATTCATCTCTAAAAGATAGCCTCGCTTGTCTCTCTAAATGTGGGGGCCATTCATCTCTAAAAGATAGCATCGCTTGTCTCTCTAAATGTGTGACCATTCATCTCTTAAAGATAGCCTCGCTTGTCTCTCTAAATGTGGGGTCATTCATCTTTAAAAGATAGCCTCGCTTGTCGGTAGATTTTGAAACAAACATGAGTTTACCATTCTTCAAACGTTAATTTTGTCTGTTACATGCAGGTGATATTATCAATCGCTGTTCTTTACTATATGGCACAATTCTCTGTATTGTTTACATTTACAGATTGTCATTCGCTTTCATTATCATGGTGATCCATGGTTCATTATAAACACAATATCGTCATTTTATTTAAGCATTGATCTGTAAATATTTACTTCCTAAAACTACTATGTGAGACTTTCGGCTGTTCCTACTGCAAATAGGATTGTGGAATGGAAGCCAACCCATTTACAATTGCCTATAATGTAGTTATAGAGGTATATGATACTAGGAAGAACGGCCAGATTGATACAGGGACTACGACTATGGAATTATCAGTTCGGGTTCAGGAAATGAAAGAGCTGCACGGACGCAATATTTACATTGAGACAAATATGCTAACAGTCTACAGAATATAATGAAAACAACAGCCTTATATTCATAGATCAAGAAAATGCGTTCAATAGAGTCAAGAGAAGTAAATCGTGGGAGATCCTGGCAGATTATAGACTACAGTGTCCTCTCCTTGGTAACATCAAGGTCCTATAGTAGGTACACTCAGAGTGCAATAAGAACAGAAGGTATGTCAGAGTGGTTCCCCATTTCATCAGGCGTCATAGAGGCCTGTGTTCTCTCCCCACTCCTCTTTGTTAATTTATTTGAATAAAATCACACACGAGGCAAATACAGAACAGGAAAGTCCCAACGAATTACTCTTTGCAGTGGCTGATACACTTCAATGAACAAAACCTACAGCATCATATTGACTCACTCTATTTAAACTGTGAAAATTACACGAGAAAACAGAGACAATTAATGTAGGTAGAAAGCACACCACATTTGTTATTTATGTGAAGGAAACGAAAATAAAACAGGCACAAGAATTTAGGTATTTGGGAATTGATTTTACTGAGCATGGCAGACTCGATAGAGAGATAGAAAAGAGAGTGAAGAGGATTGACGCTATCATCTACCACATACGAACTGTCTCTACGACTAAGATACCCCAAGACTATATATACCACGACACTGGGCTACAACACGATAGAAAGTGGCATGACAAAAGAAGAAAGAGGAAGAGATATCAATGTCGCTGTTCTTTCTTAATAAAATTGTGAATTTCCTGAGCTTTAATGCTTCTTTAGAATTCAATATTCTATACATTTCTCACTTTATAATTGTTTTGTCCAAACTACAAACTTTCTTTTTTTTTTCTTTCTGTCACCGGTGGTTTTTGTAGACATGCTGTCAAGTTTTAGTGCCTAGCATCAGAATGACCTGCAGCTAACACTCAAGGCATGCATTGCTCTTTACTGTAGGTTTGAAATACGATTATACAGACTCTCACGTTTTGTTCCAGATGAGAAATTTATTTATAAAGTTTTTGTGACATATTTTTAGTGTAATGAATTTAACTTTCAACGCCATTGAAATAATAAGTGCAGTATTTAACTTTTTTCCTTCTTTACAAATTAAACCAAATTATGGTAGCGACAAAGAACTCTCAATTTGGGGCGCATCTCGAAACTTTCAACGCAATAGAAGTGAGTTTTTGTGATTTCCATACAAGTACGTGCAATATATGATTCTTTGAAGGACGTTTTCCGCATATCTCCATAGGTTACTGGACATTTACTATATATCTCCATGGTTACTGGACATTTACCACATATCTCTTTGGGTTACAGGACATTTCTTACATATCTCAATGGATTACTGGACATTTCCCACATATCTCAATGGGTTACTGGACATTTACCACATATCTCCATGGGTTAATGGACATTTCCCACATATCTATGGTTTACTGGACATTTCCTACATATTTCCATGGATTACTGGACATATCCTACATATTTCCATGGATTACTGGACATTTTCCACATATCTCCATGGATTATTAGACATTTGCCACATATCTCCATGGATTATTAAACATTTCCCACATATCTCCATGGATTACTGGACATTTCTCACATATCTCCATCGATTACTGGACATTTCCCACATATCTCCATGGGTTACTGGACATTTCTCACATATCTCCATCGATTACTGGACATTTCTCACATATCTCCATGGGTTACTGGAGAGCTCTTACAATGCTATCCAACGAAGACATGTTGTTGTTGTGAATGTCCACAATGAGGAGGTTTATTTACTCTTTTGTGGGCGCTGAAAATGACGTTTAGTGGCGGTTTGCAGCAGCTTTCCTCACCTCCCAAGTGTGCAGATGTAGGTGGACCCGGAACTTCGAGACTGTTGTGCTTCGCTTGGCTTCATTTCCCAAATATGTTCTAGAAGGAGGTGGAGTTCAAGATGAACTCAATTTTCACTAAATTATCTCAAGACAAAGTCTCTGACAATAACAAAACATATGTGAGCGAATGTGCTGAACCAAAGGACATATACCCTTGTAACAGTGTTAACCCTCCACATAACATATGTGAGCGAATGTGCGGAACCAAAGGACATATACCCTTGTCACAGAGTCAACCCTCCACGTAACATATTTAATTATTTTCTCTAAGCTAACGAAGAGGAAACAGCGCACTGATTTAAACTCATAGCATAATAAATAATTCAAATGCCTGTTCTGAGCTCTCCTGTTGTTTAATTGTGTTATCCATGATTTGAGTGATGTTGTTCACCTGTGTCAGCAATTTTTGTTCGCAGATTAACAGTTGTCAGCTACACAAAGTGACACACAGAAAGAGATTTAAGCTGCCATTCCACAGCAGAAGTCGCTCACCTCCGTACTTTAAAAACTAAGCTAACGATTAACCAATACATCAAACTGTTTCGCTCCTGATACTGATCGTGCTAGACTTACAAGTCCTGGAATCAAGTCAGCGCATCTATCCATAAGCTTCACTTCTCTCACTGGAACATGGCGCAATGTTGACTCCACGTTGGGAACACTTAACTTCCAATGAAGGCTATTTCGTCAGATCTTCACGGCTATTTCTCCACAGCCCCGTGGGCAAGTCTCCCGACTTCTTTGCGCCGTTCACGGCAGAAGCAATAAGCCAGATGGCCAGCTTCTCGACTCCTCTGGGAAAACGGCAAGATTAAAAAAAGTGAAAACAGCACTAAATGACCAGTACCGAGTGACCTCTCCAACAATCAATCACCTTTCTGCCAGGTCTCCCACACGTGATCTGTTGACGCCTGTTCTAAGACTCACATCTTTCACTCCGTCAATAGAATAGCACGGCTGCTAGTTCCCTACAAATGCATTATATTTAATTTCTGTACAAACGCATTATCTCCCGCGAATTCCAACCCAGGTTTGTGAATTCATGCTCGGGACTTCCAAGTTCCTATTTTCTTCTACCTCAGCACGTACCGTAAGCCACGGTGTGAATTCTTTAATGAGCTGATCCTGCCTTTTAGTGCATACGTCAACTCTAGACACAAAGCCACATGTCCGTGTCGACCCTAAACGTTATGTTTTCACTAGGGGATCTAGCGTTGTTAGCGTCCGTGTGTATGCTCCGTGTATATTCCACCCTCCCTCCCTCCAAAAATAAGACACAAAACGATCGAAGTTTAGCCTATTGGTTTGTAAAGATTTCCCCGTGTGAGAGCTGTCATCTTCAAAAACTGTAACACTGAAGAATGGGAAAACGATCGTTTCGTTGTTGAATACAGGGACCCCGGTTTGAATACGGCGCTGGTTGTCGCCCTAAAACCAGGCGAACGTCACGTGTTGACTTCTGCCACAAGTTTTACCCGCCCCCTCTGCTCCATTCATCGCTCATATCCCCACACCCTCCTCTATAATGTCGAACTCGGGAAGAGAATAGACCGAACTTATGCCTGACTGCAAGCGGCTAATTCAGTCTTTTAAGTCAGTCTAAACTGAAGCTTGTTGGTCCCGGTCGGGGCATATCAGGCCGGCCTTAGTCTATTCACTCACTGAACAGTGTACACTAGTAACCAATAGCTGTATACAAGAAGGCTGAAGGTTTGAAGAAAGGGCGCAACATTATCTGAGAAGACTTTCGATACCTGAACTACCTTTCTGCGAAAGAGCCGTCTTGGGCATTAGTGAATAGCGGTGGATATCAGACCGTAAGGGAATAGGCTCAACGTGTCGGTATCTCACTTTACCTATTTATAATATTACATGGCGCGAGCATGCGTCAACCATAGATCAAACTTAGGACTGCGTTTCACATAGATGGTTGTTTTGTTTTTTTATTAAATGAATGGCAGATTTACAGTTTTTTGAGGAACTGTGAAGCGCAAGACACGCAAGATACGTGAACATATGGAAAATTGAATATATGGTAGTTACTTCCTCTTGAGACATGTAACATGTGAGAGTTACTTCTACCTGAGACATGTAACAAGTGACAGTTACTTCTACCTAAGATATGTAACAAGTGAGAGTTACTTCTACCTGAGACATGTAACAAGTGAGAGTTACTTCTACTTGATACATTTAACAAGTGAGAGTTACTTCTACTTGAGACATTTAACAAGTGAGAGTTACTTCTACCTAAGATATGTAACAAGTGAGAGTTACTTCTACCTAAGATATGTAACAAGTGAGAGTTACTTCTACCTGAGACATGTAACAAGTGAGAGTTACTTCTACCTGAGACATGTAACAAGTGAGAGTTACTTCCTCTTGAGACATTTAACAAGTGACAGTTACTTCTACCTAAGATATGTAACAAGTGAGAGTTACTTCTACCTAAGATATGTAACAAGTGAGAGTTACTTCTACCTGAGACATGTAACAAGTGAGAGTTACTTCTACTTGAGACATTTAACAAGTGAGAGTTACTACTACCTGAGACATATACCAAGTGAGAGTTACTTCTACCTGAGACATGTAACAAGTGAGAGTTACTTCTACTTGAGACATTTAACAAGTGAGAGTTACTACTACCTGAGACATATACCAAGTGAGAGCTACTTCTTCCTGAGACATATAAAAAGTTCTTTACACATTGAGATACATAACAAGTGAGAGTTACTTCCTTTAGAAACACAAAACAAATGTAAGACGTACTTCCTCTGGGCACTTTTTTTGTATTTTTTTGTTTAAGGTATGCCTCTCTGCATACTACAGGCGGATGCACATTCCTTTTCACCCCAGACCGAAGTCTATTGAGGATGTCTTTTGACACTTAAAACAAGCGGGCGTTATTTTTACATCAGACATGTAAAATGCGAGAGTTATTACTAGTTAAAACAATATACACGTGGCAGTTATTTCTACTGGAATCATGTTACAATTGGGAACTATTTCTTGTGGCATAATGTAACAATTAGGAACTATTTCTTCTGGAATAATGTAACAATTAGGAACTATTTTTTCTGGAATAATGAAATAATTGGGAATTATTTCTTGTGGAATAATGTAACGATTGTGAACTATTTCTTCTGGAATAATGTAACAATTGGGAACTATTTCTTCTTGATTCATGCTACAATTGGGAACTATTTCTTCTTGATTAATATTACAATTGTGAACTATTTCTACTTGAATAACGTAACAAGTGAGCGTAACTCCTGCTTGAATCATGTAACAAGTTAGCGTAACTCCTGCTTGAATTATGTAACAAGTTAGCGTAACTCCTGCTTGAATCATGTAACAAGTTAGCGTAACTCCTGCTTGAATCATGTAACAAGTTAGCGTAACTCCTGCTTGAATCATGTAACAAGTTAGCGTAACTCCTGCTTGAATCATGTAACAAGTTAGCGTAACTCCTGCTTGAATCATGTAACAAGTTAGCGTAACTCCTGCTTGAATCATGTAACAAGTTAGCGTAACTCCTGCTTGAATCATGTGCCAAGAAAGAGTTACTGTACTCTAGTGTTTTCAGAAATGTTGCTGTAGAAGAAGAATTAGTTGTCTAATGTCCCATTTTGTTGTTTAAGTTAAGCCTCCCGAGATGTTGTCTTCCTGTTTTCTGACTGCTTAAAATGATGTTGTTGTTGTCGTTGTTGCCGCTACTGCCTTTATTTACCTTACTTCTCTAGCATTATTTGAATGACATATTTACAACAGGTTAGACTTGAACGTGTCGAGGCTGAGGATTGAGCCTGTCACAGTCAGACGATCATTGAAACACTATATAATAACAATCATCAAAGTATTTATTCTCATTAATGGGTCTGTGGAATAAAGGCTTTTCACTTGCCACACAGTGTACTTGATAGGTTTCTAGTTTACCCCGGATTGCATAAAACCTATACCATACCGAGGTTTTCAAACCGCGCCCTCTTGATCAGCATGTCCGTCTCTATCACACTCGGCCAACCTCTCCTCTCAAACACTATCATCAATCATATTTCCATCCTAGACCGAAGTGAATGGACTGTCAAGAGTCAGCAACTTATAGCTGGCGGATTGCACCAAGGTCATCGAATCAGAGCTGATTAAAACGCTATTCTGTCTCAAAGGACCGCCCTGGCAACAGGCTGCACTCACGCAGTATGGCCGATTGAATGGGGAAGATGGAAGGCCTACCAGATTCCAAAAATGCCATTCTGAAACAAGATATGTCGAGGCCGACAGACGCAGATATTGTCGTAAACTACAACACAACACCGAAACATCTATTCAGGATGAACATCTAGGAAGAAGAAAAAGAAGAAGAAGAAGAAGAAGAAGAAGACACTTCTATCCAGAAAGATTCCCAGAATCCAAAATCCTAACTAATCCGTTTTATCGCAGCAGATGCTTGTATAAGAAGCGGGAGGAGAAGAAGAAGAAGAAGAAGAAGAAGAAGAAGAAGAAGAAGAAGAAGAAGAAGAAGAAGACGAAGAAGACGAAGAAGAAAAAGAAGACGACGAAGAAGAAGAAGAAGAAGAAGAAGAAGAAGACGAAGAAGAAGAAGAAGAAGAAAAAGAAGAAGAAGAAGAAGAAGAAGAAGAAGAAGAAGAAGAAGAAGAAGAAGAAGACATTCTATCCAGAAAGATTCCCAGAATCCAAAATCCTAACTAATCCGTTTTATCGCAGCAGATGCTTGTATAAGAAGCGAGAGGAGAAGAAGAAGAAGAAGAAGAAGAAGAAGAAGAAGAAGAAGAAGAAGAAGAAGACGACGAAGAAGAAGAAGAAGAAGAAGAAGAAGAAGAAGAAGAAGAAGAAGACATTCTATCCAGTAAGATTCCCAGAATCCAAAATCCTAACTAATCCGTTTTATCGCAGCAGATGCTTGTATAAGAAGCGGGAGGAGAAGAAGAAGAAGAAGAAGAAGAAGAAGAAGACGAAGAAGAAGAAGACGAAGAAGAAGAAGAAGAAGAAGAAGACGAAGAAGAAGAAGAAGAAGAAGAAGAAGAAGACGAAGAAGAAGAAGAAGAAGACGAAGAAGAAGAAGAAGAAGACGAAGAAGAAGAAGACGAAGAAGAAAAAGAAGAAGAAGAAGAAGAAGAAGAAGAAGAAGAAGAAGAAGAAGAAGAAGAAGAAGAAGACACTTCTATCCAGAAAGATTCCCAGAATCCAAAATCCTAACTAATCCGTTTTATCGCAGCAGATGCTTGTATAAGAAGCGGGAGGAGGAGAAGAAGAAGAAGAAGAAGAAGAAGAAGAAGAAGACGAAGAAGAAAAAGAAGAAGACGAAGAAGAAGAATAAGAAGAAGAATAAGAAGAAGAAGAAGAAGAAGAAGAAAGATTCCAAGTATCCAAGACCCTAATCCATGTTGTTGCGGCAGTTGCCTGCATATAATATCTTTTGTTTTCGATACATTTTTATGCGTTTCTTTCCATCAGCGTATCCATTTTTTGTCCATTTGGCTTTACTGACGAACTTCAAGTGTGCATTCAGTTTAGATTACCCTCGCTTACGCGCATATATGCTGGGAATTATGTGTATGTACATACGAATGGGAGGAAGCAGATAAGATGTTTTTCTATTAACATATTTCACACGTGCTTGCAATCAGTCGTCCTGACGACAGACTTCAAAGCGTGGCACATATGAGCCGCTATCCGATCCTGCTGTGAAGACGCGCGAACTCTTGAAGCTGTCACGCATCTCACAAACAGTCTTCCCTGACACAAAGGTCGCACAGACACAACAGGACAATACGCGTAATATTGTTTGGATTATGTTGTCCCTGACTAAGGCCGCACGGCCAGAACGCAAGTTTCGTTCGTGGCC
The DNA here is from genome assembly GCA_036924085.1 of Ariolimax columbianus. Lineage (NCBI taxonomy): Eukaryota > Metazoa > Mollusca > Gastropoda > Stylommatophora > Arionidae > Ariolimax > Ariolimax columbianus. Next base: position 46,212,091 of record JAVGWX010000016.1, read on the forward strand.
TTGTTCTAAAACAGTATCTGAGCAATGGTTGCGCATGTTTACGTTATATTGTGATCTTCAGTTTTGTTGCAGCATTGACGTTTCTTTAAAAAAAATATGTAAACTTATTATTAATGTTAGCGCTTATTCTAGGTTATCATGCTTCTTGGTGTAAGAGATGTCTACCAGTTCGTGTAGTCATTTTATGAAAAGGAGATGATAGATCCATTCACAAAAGAAGTAAATTTAAAATGAAATTTGTTAGTTAGTAACTCCTATCAGTCATGACTGACTTGTGCGTGATGCGACCTTTGTTAATAAGAAGTCTTTTTCAGTCATGACTGACTTGTGCGTGATGCGACCTTTGTTAATAAGAAACCTCTTTCAGTCATGACTGACTTGTGCGTGATGCGACCTTTGTTAATAAGAAGTCTTTTTCAGTCATGGCTGACTTGTGCGTGATGCGACCTGTGTTAATAAGAAACCTCTTTCAGTCATGACTGACTTGTGCGTGATGCGACCTTTGTTAATAAGAAACCTATTTCAGTCATGACTGACTTGTGTTTGATGCGACCTTTGTTAATAAGAAACCTCTTTCAGTCATGACTGACTTGTGTGTGATGCGACCTTTGACTCGGTAATCTTGACTGTTTCGGGGTTTTCTTCACTTCTCTATGTTGCTTCGGGGTACATCTCCACTTGGGTTGGTTTGACGCTCTATCATCTCATTAATATCAGTTCCACGTTGAGTGCTTTCGTGTCCCGTTTACACACATCTTTAAATCTCAGATTTTTTGATTTTTAAAAATTGTATGTGTTGGCCTCACTAGTTTCTACTGGCAGAGGCGCGCCTATTCCACCCCAGACCGAAGTCAATTTGGGCGATATTAAGACGCATAAGCCAGTGCTTGGATGTGTGTGTGTATCTGTTTGTACCTAGCCTGGTATTTCCGTGATGTTCCTCCTGATGTTCCTCGCTTTTAATTATCCTTTCGTTATGTGTTTGCCTCACTAGTTTCTACTGGCGGAGGCGCGCCTATTCCACCCAGACCGTAGTCAATTTGGGCGATATTAAGACGCATAAACCAGTGCTTGGATGTGTGTGTGTATCTGTTTGTACCTAGCCTGGTATTTCCGTGATGTTCCTCCTGATGTTCCTCGCTTTTGATGATCCTAGTTATCCGCCGTAGGTATTTGCATAAATTGGCACAATTGTTTTCCTGGGACCATTTTGGGATTGAGTATATTTATTTTCCTTCATACTTGATTTGGATCTCTTTATTTATTTCCTGATTTAAATATATATATCTTCCCCCCCCCCCCCCCCCTTTTTTTTTCTTTTTTTTAAATTTTTCTTTTTTTACATTTTTTTGTTTTTAAATTATTTTTTTTAAAATATAAAACTCCATCATACATTTTATACACAATTGTGAAGATAGCAGTGTAGTGAGGTGTACAACGAGAATGAATGAGATGGAATGATTGGGAAATATGACAAACAATATACTTGATACATAAGGATTAAGAGTACAATATAAATTAATTGAAAAGGGTCGTCCTTCTGTTGTGAGGCCCATCTGTGTTGACTTCCTTCCGTCTGGTCTTGGTGTATCAGGTTTTGCCCGTTCTCATATTTTTTCCATCGCAACCATGTACTCCAACTTGTAAGCGATTCACTGATTTGTATGTCACCTTGTAGATCCCTCGTCTCACCTGTGCCCTCTAGCTCTCGCAGTCAATTATGTGTTGAGTGTGTGGTAGGCTCAGGAACAGAAGAACAATAGAAAGGTAGATAATTGATTAAATAATTATAGATAAATAAGGTTGATGTAGTAGTAGTATAATTATATTAAGTGTAGATATATAGTCGTAAGGATGCCCGCAAAATGGATATACATACATAAGTGTAACTTAAAATGTCCACATATATATACTCATACGTACATATCTACACACCTACATATGTGCACACTGTTGCGTTCGTGAATTGTCACAACCACTTGCTACATAACAGACGGGATACAGGCTGGGGCCCACCCTGGGGCCAACTATTCCCCTCCCCCCTCTTCTCACCTCACTCTGTTCCATTTGACTCTATCCCACAGTCACACCCTTGCACAACTGTCATACGCGCCGTCGTGGTAAAGCCCTTCCATTGCACTTTGGTTGGGCTAGCTTCTGGGGGCGCACAAACCTAGCATAGGTACATACAGATGCACACATGCATCCAAGCACTGGTTTATGCGTCCTGATATCGCCCAATTGACTACGGTCTGGGGTGGAAAATGGCGCGCCTCCGCCAGTAGAAACTAGTGAGGCAAACATCTAAGCAAAAAAAACAAAAAAACATAACAGACGGGCTAATTGTAGTGTGGGTCCGTTACATCATCAGTCGACGTATTTTCCCACTGAAACCACAAGCGGCGACCACCGATCACCACGTGCAAGGCACGGGTGACACGGAAACTGTGGCCAAGCTAGAGTAATCTACCGAGTTTATTTCCACATGGGTACTTGTGTGTTAATTTACCCACGGATTATAATAGGTCAAATTTAGTAGAATGTAGCCACACGAAGCACCATATTTTTAAGTCGCGTGGTATACCAATGTCATTTTCAGATCTAACTCCGTACGTGGAAGAAGGATTTCTTGCACCGCAAGAAAATAACTTTGTGTGCAGTTTTCGCAGGAAAGACGAATTATACACATCGTCGGACTGTGTACTAAGCAGCGTGTCATAACTTGTTATGTCTCTCACAGTTCACTAAGATCGTTAGAGATGTCGCACATGTCAGCAGGACATTCCTGTTCGTTCTGGCACATGGTTAGAGGGCACATGTCAGCAGGACATTCCTGTTCGTTCTGGCACATGGTTAGAGGGCACATGTCTGTCCTATGGGGAGATTATTCTCTTCATGTACTGAGTAAAGAGATGACTAGCATTGCTTTCTGCAAATCAGAGCTAGGAATTGCCAATAATGCTGCCATAAAATGGAACATTAACCTCTGTGAGGTTTGTGCAAATTCATTAATTGCCCACCAAACTCACAAACCAGCATCAAGGTCCTTTTTGGGTCCATAAAAAACACAAAGCTGCACCCAACCAAGTGATAGCTGGACACACAATTATTTTGGTATGGAAGTCTGTGTGGTCATAGAATTTCAGAATGGGTGTGCCTTTAGCACGCTACAGGATTTCTGAGACGCCCAGCTCGTCACGCTGTCAAAAAGAAAAAAATTGAAATTTTGTTTTTCTAAGCACGGTGACCCTACCAATAGCCATTTTTATACTGCTGGATTCGTCACGTCCATCTACACACGATTTTTGCCGGTAAAAGCATCACATGCTAGATCACAAATGGCTTTTGATCGATATATTATTTTTTCCGCCGATTTGGACAAGGCCGACTTTTGGGGGGAAAGGTGAAGTAGGTTGTTGGGAAAGATCTTTATCTTGTAAATCCGCCCATTTTACTTGTTTAGATAAAAGAACTACGCTTGAATTGGAAACCTACAGTTGTGTCGATATTGTAAACACAGTATCGATTCTTTGTTATGGTTTCCATGGTTTTCCATCGGAGCGCCAGCCGCCAAATGTACATAGAGTTTATCTTTGTGGATGCGGTCAGCTTCAAGCCATCGTTGTCTTAGCAGCTTATGGATAGACTTTACCTTGGTCAGCTTCAAGCCATCGTTGTCTTAGCAGCTTATGGATAGAGTTTACCTTGGTCAGCTTCAAGCCATCGTTGTCTTAGCAGCTTATGAAGAGTGTCATTGCTTCGGAGACCGTCACAAGAGTTCACCTCTGCATTTGTAACTCTGTCCATCCATGTTATTCCAAGGATTGATTTCAGTCTGTGATCTTGTTTGGCATAGGTTTCCAAGTTTCGCTACCAAATAGGAGTGTGCTTACGATATTTGCAATGTAAACCATGACCTTGATTTTAATTGCCAGTTTCTGGTTTACCACGATAGTCGTGGTGAGGCAAGCAAATATAGCGGCAGCTTTGCCAATGGCGATGTTTATTTCTTGATCTGGGAAGACCTTGTCGTTGATGACGGACCACATTAAATAAACTGGTGCACATCTGCATGTTCATGATCATCGCTGCATGTTCATGATCATCGATGTTAACGGTTAGTAGATCATTTACGTCCTGTCCCAGAACAATTGCTGTCTTGAGACATGTGGGGAGACTCATATCTTTACACTCCTGAGAAGCGATCTATCAGAGTCTGAAGTTTGACAGTTGCAGCACCATCATGATAGGAAATCCCTGATGGTGACCTTCCTCATCATCGTGTTGGCCTTGAGTCGTGCAAGATTAGACAGTTGACCACCCGACCTTGTGGGAAGGCATACTCCTTCATTTACATTACCAAATACACGCTCTACTTAGAATGAAGAAGATTCAGAATAGTGCCAGAGACAGAACAGAGACTTCTTTAACTACAGCAAATACTCAATGATTGTAATATACTGACATCAAAACGGGCTGTTCCTTTCATGACCTCATCGAGTGACATTCAAAGCTATATCAGTTTCCATGTGCAGCTTATGTTTAAAGAAGATTGTGACGAGTCCCATCCATGATATCCAAATCAAATTCCTTTGTCAGATTAATGAAGACGAAATCAAATATATTATTTTGCACTCGTGACTGTTTCTGCAGTTGCCGAAGATAACAAATTATGTCTATCGTTGATCATCCAGATCTGAATTAACACAGCCACTGCGGATATACACTCTCAGCCAATTCGTATAACCGTTTTGGGATAACTCTGGCAACAACTTTGCCAACAACGCCAAGCAGAAAGACTCCTCGGTAGTTATTACAGTCACTTCTATCCCCTTTAGTTTGGTATAGTGTTGCAATATGTTTATCTGTCATATGTTGAGATATATGGAGATCATTCTAGCACTGGTCTAGCTCACTCCAGCACTGGTCTAGCTCATTCTAGCACTGGTCTAGCTCATTCTAGCACTGGTCTAGGTCATTCCAGCACTGGTCTAGCTCATTCCAGCACTGGTCTAGCTTATTCCAGCACTGGTCTAGCTCATTCTAGCACTGGTCTAGCTCATTCTAGCACTGGTCTAGGTCATTCTAGCACTGGTCTAGCTCATTCCAGCACTGGTCTAGGTCATTCCAGCACTGGTCTAGCTCATTCCAACGGTTGGAACACCACATGCCTACAACGATTGATCAGATCAGGTGGAATCCCATTGTTCTCTGCTGCTCTGCGTGAGGCCAAGCTATCAATCGTTTTATTACGATCTTCTAAAGATGGTTCTATGTCCAGCTCCTCCATACTGAGGTAGCTTTAGATATCATGAAGGGCCGTCAGAGTGACGATAGTGTCGCGTGAGGAGAGCTCACAATAAAGCTTGATCAATCGCTATATCTGCTATTCTTGTCAGTTAAATTTTTCGAAAATGATGGTTTTTGAGACGTGCTGTTTTCCAATTGTGGACCAATGATGCTTTTTATTCCATCATACATTTATCTGAAGTTGCCTGATTGTGCTCCACTCTGGATGTTTTCAGTTAGCTGGTGTCAGTGGGACGAGTTGTTTCTGGCAGACCTGACGATTGGCTGAGTACCTGAGTACCTGAGTACCTGAGTACTTGCATTTGTAAGGTGCTTCACTTAACTTAACGTCTTTATACTGGTTTAGAAGACCCTGCAGAGTATGCATACAACCAGTTACATTTACATCACCTCGCTCTAAAAGCTATGCGCATCCAGTTTATTCTTAAATGCATTAACTGTCCCTGCCTCCACTACCTCCCCTGGCAATGCATTCCAAGCAGACACCACTCTCTGACTAAAAAAATATTTCCTAATATCTAACCTGGACCTCTCTTTAGTCAGCTTGTAGCTATGTCCTCGTGTTATTGTAGGTGGTTGTATTTAAAAAAAACTTGTTATAGTCTAATTTATCGATTCCTCTGATCATCTTATAAACCTGTATTAAATCACCACGAATTCTTCTCTCTTCGAGACACTGTAGGCCGGTTTTTCTGAGTCGTTCCTCATAACTGTAATTCTGGAATCCCACTATCATCTTTGTCGCTCTTTTTTGTATTCTTTCCAGCATGTTTATATCCCCTCTATGATAACGACTCCACACCTGTACACAGTACTCCAATCTAGGTCTAACTAAAGCTTTATACAGTTTGACGATCACTTCCTTGCTCCTATGTTTAATATTTCTTTTTATCATACCTAACATTGCATTTGCCTTTTTCACTGCTACCTTAACTTGCTCACACACCTTTCCTGTATGATCTATTATAACCCCTATGTCCCTTTCCTTATCTGTCTTTCTAATATTGTTTTCTCCCATTCTGTAATTATGTTCCATATTGGATCTACCCATGTGGATGACTGTACATTTATCTACATTAAACTCCATTTGCCAGCTTACCAACCATTCTCGAATTTTATCTAAATCCGACCTCAATATATCCACTTCCGCTTTAGATGAGACACTACTGCATAGTTTTGTGTCATCAGAAAATTTTGCAATCATGGATCCCATATCAATGTCCAAATCGTTTATATATATCAAGAACAAAATTGGTCCCAAAACCGAGCCCTGTGGCACACCACTTTTCACTTCACACCACTCAGAGTACTCCTTATTTATGCCCACCCTCTGCCTTCTTCCCGTTAACCAATTTTCTATCCATTTGGCAACTTCCCCACCTATTCCATGTGATTTTAACTTTCGAAATAATCTTTGATGAGGTTCTCTATCAAAGGCCTTTGCAAAGTCTAGATAAATAACATCCACTGGCTCCCCTTTATCTATGATTTTAGTAACCTCCTCCATGAATTCTAATAGATTTGTTAAGTAAACCCATGCTGACTATTTCTAAGTACCTGAGTACCTGCATTTGTAAGGTGCTTGTTTTTAATTAGAGCAGCGCACTTGCCCACACTAACGGGTGTTATATTATTCACTTTCGCTTCAAACATTTGATTACGTAGTTCTTAAACAAGTACAGGGTTGTGGATGATATTTCAATGACATTTCCAAGTCTATGTATTGTAAGGGATATTGCCAGCTTCCCCAAAAGCCTTGTTAAATCTCTAGATCAGTCCAGGGTCCGACATTTTGCTTACGTCGATGTGTGGCTTACCTGTGTGTCATTCGTGATGGAACGCTCATTTTACAATCTGATTTTATTGTAACTTAATCGTCTTCTTCGACCAGCTGATACTATGCTTCCAGCCTGGTGAAGTTCACGAAGGGGACTGTGATTCAGGTCTTTGCCGGTCCTCCCCGGCTTTTCAAGCATGGTCCCTTCCCTGGGCCAAACTGCATCTCTTTGTCTGTACAAGAAGGACATGTCCTGTAGGACATGTTCTGATGTTTGCTTAGGTGCTACACAATCTTAAGGTCAGCGACCCATAGCTGATTGCTAGCGTCAGGGCCAGCTAGCCATAGCTGACTGCTAGCGTCAGGGCCAGCGAAACAGTACTGACTGCTAGCGTCAGAGCCAGCTACCCATAGCTGACTGCAAGCGTCAGAGCCAGCGACCCATAGCTGATTGTTAGCGTCAGGGCCAGCGACCCATAGCTGACTGCTAGTGTCAGGGCCAGCGACCCATAGCTGACTGCTAGCGTCAGGGCCAGCGACCCATAACTGACTGCTAGCGTCAGGGCCAGCGACCCATAGCTGACTGCTAGCGTCAGTGTCAGCGAAACAGAGCTGCCAAGACCCTTCTACACGCGGTGATCCTGGATAACAGGCTAACGCGGTACTCAAAAATGCCTGCTGAAGTTGGATGTGTCGGGCTGAAGTGTGCAAATATCGCAGTCAATGCATTCCGTTTTCCACACAATATCCCGTTACTTACAAATGAATTTTCAGTACTTGGTATCGGGAGTTTGAGAACGGACAGCGAATATGAAGAATGTACAGTAGGCTTTTTACGAACATTCCAGCATCCCAGTTTAAATGATGCTGTACCGGTACTGTCGACATCACAGGGTGAAACTAGCAGAACTCCCAAGGTCACACAATTGGAGCAACAAGCTGTTGTCCCTGCAGCAGGTCCCCGTCTCCACGTAGCTGGTTGATCCAGGGGAACGACGTTAGCAGATACAGTCTGGAGTCAGCGACGCCGCAGGAGTTGCCAAAATATTGATGCACTTGCCACCAAACTCCCTTATGGACACGAGCTCCGGATCTGTCCTAGGGATGACATCTCCAAGCTTACCGGTGAACAGGTATCCTACAAAGAAATGGGGACAGGAATGGTCGTACAGGTTTCATCGCGGTACCATGTCAACTGACCCCGCGTGTATCATTGTCATCATACCAAGAACAAATGTGTCATTAATCTGAGAACCCAAACTTGTTGAATCCCTGCAAGGGCCACATTGTTTTGGCTCTATTTTAATTGACTTCACTACAAAATGCTGATATCAATCTCACCGTAAAATATACTACAGGAACTGATTTTGCCCATGACGGCCATTATCAAAAATACAGACGAGGCAACAATGACTCTTCTTTTGGCTTAAAGAACGGACACCACATGGGCGCAGCAATATTATGTGGTTATCACCTTCATTGCTGGATGCGCAGACGACACAGCATGAACTTCGTGCCTCCCGCGGAAGCTTCGACATTTCCATTGACTTTGTCAGGAACTCAAACCCCCGACGTGCCTGGTCCGTCAAACTGAGTAGGGCGTGATTGGAAAAGGTATGTTGGGATTGTATAGCAAGTACACAAGCTCTATGCCACACGCCTTCCAACATGTAACATTTCTTGTTGAAAGCCCACAATGAGTAGGTTACTCTTCTGTGAGACATGAAAAGGACGTTACGTGGCGGGTTGCAGTAGCTTTCTTCACATCCCGAGCGTGCTGATAAGGTGGACCGGGGTCCTAAAACCGGTTGTGCTATGCTTGGCTGCATCTGCGTGGCGCTCACTACTAAGGTGATCCCGTCGACCCCCCCCCCCCCCCCCTCATTAGTCAGGCTGCCATGAAAACAGCCCGTTTCCAGAAAGTACTGCGAGGAAGTCGAGGTGGGAGTCTTGACCAGTATCCTTTCTCTGACTCTGACTAACATGTGTGATCAATATGTTCTGCCTGGCCAGTCGTTGTCTTCCTTCCCTACATGTGACATAGACTTGGAACGCTGATTGGTTGGCAGAATATGCCGATGAATGTACACCAACCACTAACCAATAAAAAATGGTTCCCGTCGTAATAAAAATGGTTCCCGTCGTTCTAGCAAAGCAGAAAAATAATAGGACACGTTCAATTGTTAGAAAAGAAGAAATTAAAATTTAAAGATAAGTGGACACAGTATACAGTCTATTACAGAAGAAAATAACTGCTGTAGTTCGTTCGTGTATTGTCTGTGCAAATAATGCTGTAATCGATACGGCACCGTTGTTAAAAAGCTCTTACACATATCCCAAATCTGTTCCCGTCAGTCTCAGGACACATCAGATGGACGCGATACCGCTGGCAGGCGGGATATGCTTTCGATATTATCGTTACCTGGTAAAGCATCCGTCCATGTCGTCAGTGTAACATTAACCAATCCGCATTGCTGTTGTATTTGGGAATAAAGGCCAACAGGGTTTTTTGAGGATTAAGATAGGATGAATCTGACATGGTCTAGATGTGGTGTTGGCTGGAGGCGACAAGAGCTCCTTCCAATTACCGGCCTAGCCAAGCACCCGTACCACATCCAGAAAAGCTGATTCTCTGTCCGGTCTTGGATATCGAGGCGAGACTATCTGGTTGCATAGTCATTATCGTGCATATGAGTGGCAGAGTTATTAGATTTCATATCTCGTACCGGTAATGATCTGGAGTGAATTAGAGGTCTCGACATGATCCAGTCTACCCAACTGCATACGGGTACCTGAATAACAGTAAGGCAGCTAGAAAGTAAATTAGTTACCCTATCTCGGAAAAAGGTAAGACATAGTACAGTGAACACGTTATCCCTGATGGCGGTGTCTACTATGGGACTTCCTTTACATTTTGTTTACTACAATATTACGGCGTTTCTTGCCTCATTTTTTGCACAAGTAGTCTCGCCTTTTTGCACAAGTAGACTCTCCTTTATTTTTTGCACATGTTGGCTCGCGCTTTTTGCTCAAGTAGGCGTGTAATTTTGCACTAGTAGATTTGTCTGAATGCAAAACTGATCTTTAATATTATGTCTGTCCCTATGTGAGCGGCTTTAACTTTCACTCTGTGACATTTTGTGAATACCTGAACAGTATTTGGTACGTACAGTTCCCTGTGTCATTTGCTATGAACATAGAAATTTAGTTTTGGTCATCCTATATTCCCAACCTATTTGATGTCACACCCCTCGTTGCCTTGCGGGATACATGTGTTTGAAAAAGGCTTTGGAAGTAAACCCTGAGGAAAAATCTGCATTCTGTGCTTTCTCCAGTGGTCTTGATAATGTCTTGTCACTGGCCAAAGGTAACTCAGGACGAGAGAGTGAGGTTGACATATTGATCACGTCCACATTTTAATCAAAGTCACTGTGCAAGTCACCCATTTCAGCGGGCACAGCAAAAGGAAAAGATTGGCCATACTGTTGAACAGATAGGGCGGTCTTCATTACATGCGGGGGACGAGAGTCAAATCATATGTGAGACACACTACTATATGTGTGACATAAGACTATACGTGGATTTGGGACTATAAGTGAGATACGAGTATTTGTAGGAAATACGAGTATTTGTGAGATAGAAGACTATATGTGACTGGAGGAGTACAAATCTCAAAAGGTGTACATTTAGACAGGTGTATGCATCTCTAAGGTGTACTTTTTTTTACACATTTACACATCTCTATTGATATGCAAATCTCAAAAGGAGCAAATCTGGACACTTGTACAAATTTCTATACGTGTATAAATCACAACAAGTATATGAATCTCTGAAGGTGCAAACATCGCTACTACTGGTTAGATCTCTACACGATGTGTAAGTCAAGTTTTTTATAACGGCATTTCTGTCGTAGGGATGTGAGGGGTTAGCGATCTCACATTTCAAAGGCTAGTCTATATGAGGCCGCTTTTGCTTCCCGGACTGAACCGGTACCCATTTAAGGACGGGTCGTCGACCCTGGACCCGTTGCGGTCTGAAAAAAAATGTCCGCCTCATGTGTTTAAAGCTCCACAAATGTACACACATGTACATGATCCTAAGCCTCTAGATATGATTAAAGTTCCACTGACGTACACACCTGTACATGATCCCAAACCTCTAGATATGTTCCACTGACGTATACACCTGTACATGACCCTAAGCCTCTAGATATGTTCCAATAACGCAAACACATGTACTCGTGTATCAATCTCCCGACGTGTATTAAATGTGTTGCCAGATTGGACCTGTCTATGGCCGGAAAGTTTGTTGGTCATCAATGTATCATCAGATAGATTCGTCTTGTAGTAAATCGACAGATCGTCTGATCTCATGTGTTTTGCACATTTTTCCAGGGGCACAATGAATAATTTACAGCCTGACATCGTGGAAACTGGCCCAACTGTCTGGTTGTCTGGCTCGAGGGACCCGGTCGAACTGTAGGCAGTTAAGTAGTTCAGCATTTCGGCCAAATGGACGCCTCAGGGGATGACGTCGGATGTGAAACAAACGTCAAGGAGTATTAAGAAGTGGTTACAGCAGTATACATCTACCTGAGGATGATATTAATTTATACAAATCAAATGGCAAAGGCAGTTTTTAAAACCTGTTGACTCTAAATTGCTCGTGCATCCAGCGCGCGTAAGGGAGTGTGTGTTGGTGTGTATATATATAGGTAAGGTGTTGGCCTCGGGTGGGGGACCCAGTGGTCTCCAGGTAAGGTGTTGGCCGTGGGTGCTGGAGGTTGCGGGTTCAAATCACGGTGGAGACTGGCATTTTTTCACGTGGATCAACCGGTAAATATTTCCCCTGATCTCTGAGTAGTGAGATCAGACACCCGTGTACACTGGCGCACATGTTAAAAATACCTTAGCAGTTGGAAATCTAGAAGAGTAAACATAAATTTAAGTTAACAATATTTTCAAATTATTCTAGGGATATTCGCCCCACAGAGAATATATCGCAACAAAAAAAAACGGGGTGTGGTTATAACTTCAGGTCTTGGTTATGTGGTTAGCGGAGCGGCTTACTTGTCTTTCTCCCTCAAGTTTCACCTTGTGTATATGTAAAGTTGTACCAGGAGGGATGTAACAGTTTCTGACTATCACGTCACCCTCAGGTAAGAGTAGCTTGATTGAAGCTTGTCCATACCAGATCTGCTTGTCTCTATGGCTGGGGTACCAGGTCTCATCAATGTCACAGTCCTCCCTTTAATTCTCTTTGATCTGTCTTAAAGATACATATCCACGAGTGAATAATCTTTGGATATATTTTAGGTGCGTTTTTTTTAATGCAGATTATGTCCATGTTGCACTGTCTTTAGGAATTCTTGCATCTTGCAGCTATTTGTTTCCCACTCCTCCGTTCCACTGAACCAATGTGAGACAGTGTTCGGGTTGCCAGTTGAACTACTCTGCCTTCCCCCCGCCTTTAGGTTGGCAGAGGCACCAGTTGCTTGGGTGAGGTCATTCTAGACTGTAACCGGCTTGGTTTCTTCCCGGCTGCTGCTGGTAAGTAGATAATTAGTTTCCTTTGTCGCGTGACCATGTCTGTGGATGCATGTGTGTCCTGATCTTTTGCAGATGTCTGACCATAGTTAACATACACCGTCTTTGACAGCCCTGGTTGTGGTATGTATTCTGCGTTGTCTACCATAGCGTTTCCATCTTCCGGTGGTGACTGCAAGCAAAAGGTTTATTTGTTTGCCAAGGTTTCCTTTCTCCTGGCTTGAGCTCATAGCGACTCTTGCTCGCTAGAATATGCCGGTCATGAGACATATGGAATATTTCAGTGAGGACGGTATTGCCACATGTTGTCCCACACCGTCCTGTTGGAATACATTGCAGTTTAGTCCAAAGCTGTTACCTCGTTAAGTTATAACTGACTTAAGTCACAGCTGCCGCATCGGATGTGGAAGTCTTTCCGCAATCCGCCAGCCATGGAGTCACCTGGTTTGGTCGGTCGACACTGTCGTCCAGGCTTAAAAGACTGTTTTCGGAATTTAGTCTTTATATCATGAGACTCGGAGGATATTGAACTTTATATGATTCCAGAAAAAAGGAAGCGTTATAAAGAACAGTCCCAAAATAACGTCACCAGGTGTGGGTGGCATAACATGTCGATTCATGCTTGTGGGGACAAGCTCATTGTCTAAAGAGACTCTTTACAACGACATAGACAAATGGACGTGAGTCAGGCCACTGGCATCCAGCTACAATCGTGCCAATTTGAAAGAAATAGTGCAACAAAAGGAAATGGGGCACGTATCAAGGGATATAACTTCTTATTCATTCTGGTAACATGTATGTTAAGATACTAGAACATACGATAAACCCTATTGTTAAACCTCAGGTTTTGAAAGCTCAATGTTTTCTACAACTAGTATTAATATTACAATTAATTACTAGCAATAATACAACTGCTGTTAGTACTACAATTACTAGCAATACGACAACTAATGTTAGTACTACAACTACAAGCAATACTACAATTACTGTTAGTACTTCAATTACTAGCAATACGACAACTAATGTTAGTACTACAACTACAGGCAATACTACAATTACTGTTAGTACTTCAATTACTAGCAATACGACAACTACTATTAGTACTACAACTACAAGCAATACTACAATTACTAGCAATACGACAACTACTGTTAGTACTACAACTACAAGCAATACTACAATTACTGTTAGTACTACAATTACTAGCAATACGACAACTACTGTTAGTACTACAATTACTGGTCATTCTTATGCGCTTCTTCTTTGGAGTGTACCCTCCGCTTGAAGTATTATGCCAGCACTACAGCTAGCCCCCTCGCAGGAAGTATGTACTACTGCATATCAATGGCTTTATATGATGAAGGTGCTACTCCCACGTATGGCTATCTTTACCTGTCGCTGAATACACGCTTGAAAGGTTACAGTGGTCAAATTCTTGTCACTGGACACACTGGACTAAACAATTCGATTACTATATTTGTGACTGCTACTTGAACTGCTTACTTGCCATTCCTTGCAAGCCAATATGCCCTCATTAAAAAGACTCACACGTCTTCATCGTACAATTGTTTGTAGCTGCATTTTTATTTTTTGGCTGTCCCAATCCTACCTGCAAGGCAGCAGTTGTCTGTTGAGAGTTTTCCCCCCTTTAATACAGTAAATATAACCATCTTAACTTGTCATTAGTTTTCCAACGAGACAACATTTAGATAATAAACCAACGAAGCAAATCGCAAATCAAAGAATCTTAAAACGAAAAGGCGTTACCTGAAACACTCCACCCGATTGAAGAACAAATCTGTCCAGGTGAGAAAATAATCACCTGCCGTGCCGGGACTTCGGCTATCTGGCGTCATAGTCGCGCGAGGAGACGGCACTCATGAACCACATCCCTACCACATGTGGTCTGACGTTTGTACCTTTACGGTTTCCTAACATTTATAAATATTTTTAATTTAGAATGCAATTCAATCTTTTACGTCTTATCTTGTTATCAGTGAAATCTAGAGTTCAACTAATCTATCCACTACTTTATTTCCACGCCAAGAAGACCAGTTGGCTTTACGTCTCAGCATTAATTTTCTGCACCGTGTTGTTTCTGAACATTCTTAACAAAAGAATCCAGCCTCACTCTCCTTGTAGACAAACAAATCTGCAAGTAGATTGGAGTTATTTTCACATACAAAGGCCCGTAAATGAATGCAGACAACCACAGGGTGGACAAAATTACGTCCCCTGCACGAGATGTTTTCCGTCGATTATCCAGGATTCGAAATGTTGGGCCCTGGTGTCTTAAGCCTGCTCATTGACGCAAGAAAGAAACCTATTTTTTCTCACACCAGGGGGCATGTTAAAAAGCAGAGAAGTCATCAATTACGTGAACTGAACACGGTCTCACAACGGGAGCTCAGAAAGGTACTCTACCAGAAACTGATTTTTCCACTTAAAAAAAGAAAGAAAAACAAATCTCGAATTGAGAGCGCTGTCAGAACATGGTAATGTGTTGATATGGTGGCTTCCGTAATATTTACCTCGGTGGTATATCAGTGACTTGACTCCACATTGGTTGATGGAGAGGTATTTGAGACCATCAGGTAATTGGAGAGGTAGATGGCTGAATTAAGTACCGCATTTGCCCGAATCTGTACCTGACTTAATCCATCTGGTTCACATTGGAGCATAGGATCGCAACTGATACTCTCCATCTGAGCCTTGTTATGTGCCGTCTCCTTTAGTGTCGGCCATGAAACTTTTCATGTACTTCTCGGCTTCTCCGCTCGCCTTTACCCTGCAGGTTCCAACACAGCTTATGTTTGGTTATAATGCGAGGTACTACTTCCTGACTATGTGTCCCACCCATCCCCACAGAAGAGCCACAGTCTCCACCCGGCCTTGCGCTTGTCACACGCCTCGCTACAGATCTGTTAAAGTTATTACCTCAGGTCATTCAATACGAAGTAAGCCATAGACACCTGCGATATGCTGTCTGAGTGCCCTATTCTTCTTCTTCGTTCATTCCCCGTTCTAGGTTTCATTTACAAAGGACACCGTTGTTTGTAAGGCCGTTTTAACTCTATACAGCTTTAGTCTCAAACCTGTCTAGCTGGCCAGCATTGTTTTGTTCTAGTTTTCCTGTGTGAGCAACTTTGTAGGATGTGTTCCACGGTCATGGTATGCTCCCAACATGGACACTTGTCATTTGTCTGAATCCTCATTTTTTGTAAAGATGACCCTTGAGTGTTAGGCCAAGTTGAGAGTCTGCAGATGATGACCTGCTCTTCTTTAATTAAATCAAAGTAGCTGTCTTCTTTTGAAAATGTTGATCAGCCCATTTTTCCCTGAAGTTGGTTTTAATTATGATCTTGACTTCATTATATGGGATGTTTAGGTCTGTATGTGGAGAAGCTGCTCCACTTCGCTAGTTTGTCAGCGGCTTCATTCCTACTCGTCTCCACATGCTTAGCCTCCAAGCCCAAACTGCGTAATCTTTAAAAGATTGTTTCTATGTGGTGTATTGTACGGGAAACGAAACATCTTTCAACCAGAAAATTAAGATGAAAACACAGCATGCGTCCACGTATAATCTGTCGATCAGCAAACAACCATCCACAGATAATGTTGAGCATATAGTTTAGAAATGTTTACAGTAATGTGGTCTTTAAAACTTTGATAGGAGAGAAACATTTTCTGGGGCGACTCCAACTCACAGTTTGATTCTTGTCCACTACTGAAGATGCTACGAGAACAAGCCGACAATGTTGACTGGGACATTTAACAAGCCGACAATGTTGACTGGGACATTTAACAAGCCGACAATGTTGACTGAGACATTTAACAAGTCGACAATGTTGACTGGGACATTTAACAAGTCGACAATGTTGACTGGGACATTTAACAAGCCGACAATGTTGACTGGGACATTTAACAAGCCGACAATGTTGACTGGGACATTTAACAAGCCGACAATGTTGACTGGGACATTTAACAAGCCGACAATGTTGACTGGGACATTTAACAAGTCGACAATGTTGACTGGGACATTTAACAAGCCGACAATGTTGACTGGGACATTTAACAAGCCGACAATGTTGACTGAGACATTTAACAAGTCGACAATGTTGACTGGGGCATTTAACAAGTCGACAATGTTGACTGGGGCATTTAACAAGCCGACAATGTTGACTGGGACATTTAACAAGCCGACAATGTTGACTGGGACATTTAGTAAATAATATTTAGGGCAATTAATCATTTAACCCTCACATTAAAAGACAACTCTGGCAAAAGCTGCTAACTTTATTTGTCACGTGGGACACATAGAAAACTGGAAAACTGTTGTTCGTTGTATATTATTTAGGTCAATCATGCAGTTCAGTTGAGTCACATATTGTAATGTCTCAACACGGCCCATAAAAATACCATAGGTTCAGGTATAATTTGACTGTGAGACACACTGACACGTACCTGAGAAGCGCTGCGTGTAATACAACATAAACAAAACGCGGTCTTTGATCAATGGCTCAAGTTTCGAGATAGGTTTCTTGTTTCGGACATTTGTGCTACAAAAGTCAAATGATAAGGTTTCGTTTGCTTGTTTTGATTAAACAGACCACTTGTAGAGTGCCAAACAAACCCAGCTGTGACCTCAGGATTCGTCATTCGAAGATGCAAACATCAGTCATTTGTAGTTTATTTTTATTGATTGGTTTGTTTAATTCTTCGGATAACGAGGTTCTGACAGGATGCCCACGGACGTAATGCTTTTACCTGCTCCAGAGAAGCCCTAACATCACTGTACAAGATCAATATCTGCAAGCATTTAATAGATTTACCTACCTTGGTAGTACCCTCAAGAGAACAGCGAATAACGCATCTGAGGTCTGCAACATGACTGCCATGGTAAGTGGTGCATTGTAGTAGTCTACGAGCGAATTATTGCTGCCCGCGCTGCATCAGTGTTGTTACTAAGGTCTGGGATTGTAGCCACTCTTTCTTAAACACGCGAACATGGACAGTTTTTAGCAGACGTATAAATGATTTAAGGAAACTCAACACTTTCCACATAGACTGTTGCCATACGCTGTTCGGGTTCAGCTGGCGAGATAACGCCCCTCCTCTCCAACGGTCGCAGCAGTCATCACTTCTGGGGCATCCTTACTTTGCTGCAGAGATTTCAGATGAGATGGGTGGGGCAGGTTATTTGCATGCCTTACCAGCGCCTCCCTAAGCAGCTGTTGTACGGTGAGTTCAAGATGGGTAAACGCTCGGAGGAGGACAGAAGAAACGGTACACAGACGCTAAAGGGATCTCTAAACAGTTTTCTCATCGATGTCCTTTTTGGGGGATCTGCATGCACCGAGCCGCTCAGCCTGGCGCACTACCATCACGCGAGGTGCTCATATTGTCGAGAGGAGACTCTTTACTGCAGCATATCAAAATTTAGCTACACAAAAGAACGTGATGAATGTTTGTCCAATCACAGATGATGTCATGTGTGCCCTACCTGTGGTAGAGTGTCGAACTTGTGTCGGACTGTATAATCATTTGCGGTCATATCTGAATACAAGCGCATCTTCGCTTGGGATGGGCAACTAATAATATGTAGTATTTTTTCTCGAGTGTCTTACAGAAGACTAATTTACACCAGAGAGAGTTTCTACTTGTGTAGCTGACAGGACTTTTAGCATCCCGTGTTGCAGATACTTGTGCCCTAGCGTAACAGTTCGCTATTCTCATTTCTGGTGGGAAGATATTGAACATTCCATGGGGATCAAGATGCTGAGCAGCACATGAGCTGCAGTGGTCAGCGACCCATAGCTGACTGCTAGCGTCAGGGCCAGCGAACCAGAGCTGCCAAGACCCTTCTACACCTCCACGTGGTGATCCTGGATAACAGGCTTCAGCAGGGCAGACTGG